>VOMN01001417.1:0-33275 GCA_014899125.1 Orchestia grillus
TGATGTAAATTACTTGTGGTAAATAAATGTTTCTAAATTTATCTTTTAAACGTTTGAAATCCTTTTGGCAAAAATTTATAAACATTGTCTTACTATTTCTTTAAATTGTGTAACAAAGTGGAAAAAAACACAACACAAACAAAATTACCTTATCAAGAAGATTAAAATTGAGCTAATTGTGATGGGAATGCAAGCTACGTGTTACTCAAAACAAGATTGTCTAATAAAATGTACAAAATTTTAAATGGCGTAAATTGATGATGTATATCGGTGATGAAAGAAAGTTTGTTTAATTCTTACAGTGGGAGGGGGGGGCAGGAAGATCGCACTTCTCAGTGTGAGGATGAAGAGTGCGGTAGGGAAGGCCTGGAAGAGGGTGGCTAAATAATCTTTTTTTTTTAATATTTTTAAAGCCCCCCCCTGCAGCCAAATCTTTAAAAACGCAATTTTTATTGCTTCAAAAAATTAAAAAACATTTTATTGCGGACCCAATAAATAATTAAATAATCAAGAGTGGCAACCCCGCACAGCGCGCTCAGTCCCACACACTGAGAGAGCTCTGGTGGTAGAGCCCAACTATTCCGACCAACGTCGTGTGCAACAGTGTTTAAATATTACAGACGAAAGCATTTCTTTAGCAAGCGTCTATTAGAAATTAAATAAGGAATCTTCATTGTATTTTTTGCAAAAGTAACTTTGAAGTTTGTTCGAGGAACATATTTTGATAGAAGGGCGGTAATTTGTTTTAGTTTTTTGGACTGACCTCGGGAAAAACAACAGCTCAAAGTTATATTTCACTTTTTGTATCATGGTCAGAAAAGAGGCTCTTCAATATTTCTGGTTGAAAAAATTCCTAATGAAATTTTCAGCCAATTTCATGGGGAAAGGCAATATTACTTAAGCAAGGTTTTTATGAATTCAAGTTTGCCTTGCAATTTCTGAAAATTATAACAGATTCTGTAGGCTCCAGCTAATAAAGTTGTAATGATGTAATTTTGAAAGTATTTTTATCAGTAAGATACAAACACTGTTGCGCACGATATGCGTCGGAAAACGTAGATTCTATGCATGAGGTACGTGCATACTCAAATTTCACAACTATGCAACAAGAAAGTTTAGTTTGATTTGTGAAACTGACGTTTGGCTTTCAATACATCAGCAGTGTTTGGTTGGAGTTGCTGCATCCTGCCAAATGAATTGCTTTCGAATGTCCACCAGGCAATAATTTTGTACTAAGAAGATTTTTATTTTTTATTCGACATATCTTTTCTGATTTTTTGTCGACTCTTCTTGCCCTCTTATCTTTAATGAAGTTGCAGAAACTTCCCCCGGTTGTGCCAAATTATATTATTTTTCATAAAATACAGAATGATATCATATCGAAGTAGTTACTTAACATTTTCAATAAATCCTCGGATTAGGAAGTACCCAAATGAAGCTGCCATCAAGTCATGATGAAGAGAAGTGCTCCATGATTGGATTCTTATCTGGCGTGTCATTCTTTCCAATTTCGTTCACTACCAGCCCAGGAAGGCAAATTTCGCTCTAGAGATTCCTCGGTGCCACTTTTCTGATTGTGTTTGCCGGGCTGTCGGCGCCGCCTCACAGGGACACATTAAGCAAGCGCGTGAGGGTCCTCCAGTGGGCGCGCGACGAGACGCTCTGGGATTCTCTTTAATTTAGTTCATGGTTTCTAAATCGTATTTTACTTCATGTAATGAAAGTTCTTAAGTTTTTAATAATATCTCCCATGGCTAGGTCACAGTAATTTTTTAAGCAAGCGCGTGAGGGTCCTCTCGTGGACGTGCGACGAGACGCTCTGGGATTCTCTTTAATTTAGTTCATGGTACTAAATCGTAGTTTACTTCATGTAATGAAATTTCTTAAGTTGTTAATAATGTATCCCATGGCTAGAGCACAGTATTTTTTCAGTCGTATAACCTTCGTCTAGAATCAAATTTTATTTTAAAAACATGCGATGAAGCCCTAAAACGACTGCAATGCAGTGCATCGAATGCTGCACCGGTGCCAATGACGTGCAACATTCATGCTGTGCCGGGTGAGGTAAAATGATCTGGTGCATATGTTGGTTGAACATTTAACAATAGCGGAATCAAAATAAACAGAAGTATATTTATTCTCAAGATGTACGTATATTGCAATTCTATTAAATTTTGTTTAAGACTGAAAATATTTTCGTTTTGCCGCAGCCTTCAAATTATAAACACTATATGCTAGAAAAATCGCAACGATTGCATTGTTTAACGCTTGCAATGCAGATTTCTCTGTTTTATCTTTTAGTGTAGAAACAGGCGTCTCAGTGATAAGGTGTAGAACATAAATAGCTTCCCTAACCGTTCGTTTCCACAGTCACGATGAGGTTGAACGTGTTGTGCAGACACTTTACTAACACTTTTATAACCTAACGCTCGTCATTAAGCACAGAACGATGATTCAAATTAAGTCATTTGAGAATACTGTTCAGTGTGTACACTCACCCTATGTCTGTGCAACTGTATTTGTTTCGTCACAATGGAAGTAATAAAATTTCACACCCTGTAATTTTATTCGAATTTGGCTTTTACGTCCTTTTAAAATCAAGGACGTATTTGCCTGAGATAAACGACGAAATGGTCGATTTCGGACTTATTATTGGCGTAGCGACTACCTCGACTTCAAAACGCTCCCAGCACAGTCATGTTTGCTCAAGGCCGAGCATGGTAGAAAAATTAAATTTGTCAAGCGAATTACTTTCCCTGAAATCAATTACGCCCTAAATATATGTAGCATTTTACTGAGAATATTGTCACCCGGCTTACTCAAGTTGTCATGAATGGATTTCAGGAAATTAGAATGTGTGTTTTGGGGCGTAGCAACCATAACTGATGACCGCTACGGATTTTATGGAATTTATGTGGTATGTGGATGATTAATTCTTGTTCTTTCGTGATAGGTTAGATATAGAGAAATTCTTAAGCTATTTCAATTCAAAATATGAATGAATCCAATCTACTCATAAGATTTTAGCTAACGACACTTTACCTTTTTTTAACAGTACGGTTAAGAAATGAGATCGGGGGTTTTCAATGGGTATTTACTATAAGCCTACATTTACAAAATGAGGAACGAAATTAATAGTGCTATTACTTTTGCGTTCAAAATTAGTCCAATCAAATGTTTAATTGATAGGGTCTTTAAACTGTGTTCAAACTGGAGAACTTTTACTTCTGAGTTGGACTTCTCTCGAGCATATTTTAGTATTAATAAATTTCCATTGCATTTAATTGAAGCCGCTTCCCAGAAATGCCTTTACCTTCCATTTAGTACTAAACAAGAATATGCTACCGTATCCAAGAAACTAATTTTCTTTTGAATGCCGTACATATGATCAAATATGAGCGGAAAATAAATCGTATAATTCAAGAACATTAACCCCACATAACAATTAAAACCATTTTTCGGTGTGACTTTACTATTGGCAGTTTCTTCCGTGTAAAGGATCGTATTCCTACTCTAATACGGCACAAATTGGTACTCGTGTGGCCAGTGGGACGCCACCTACCGCGGCGAGACTAAATGTCATCTGCGCACACGAGTTGCTGAACATGAAGGAATCTCCTATCGCACTGGAAAACCTCTAGCTTAACCGCGTAATAGTAATATTAGAGATCATACTGTAGAAACAAACCATCCCCCACTCAAAGCAAACTTTAAAGTAATAACGTAGTTTACCACCACCACCGGCTTAAAAAAAGCACTAATAAAAACCTCCCCGTAAATATTCCTTCTTTGTCTAACGAAGATCAAGAAAGAAGCTGGGCGTGCGGTGCAGGTGTGTTTGGATTTGCGGGTAAGTTAGGTTTTTGAATTTCTACTATTCATTTTTAAGGACACTGTAAATAATTTAACTCACCAGCACAATCCGTCGCTCAATGATCATGGCAGCTCGGCATCACTTCAAATCATTGTTTAGTTTTTTAATGTAGCAGGTCGATTTATACGTTTATTCGTTATCGTATTTCAATAATTGTGTATTGAACTGTTTCTGCATTAAATTTGTTTTTTTTATTTTCTACTGAAGATGAGTGATGTCAACGCTGGAAAGCTCTGGATTTTATTAAAATTTGATAAATACAAGATGTTTCTCATAGCTTTTTTTGATTGCATTCATCTGCATTTTGTCTATTCCTCACTGTAGAACAGGACTAGAGTTCTTTTTCAAAAAAAAATTCCAGTAGCTAATAACATGAACAAACTTTACTCGGTTTTGATCCTTTCCTTATTAAGGCTTTCTTATTGAAAAATTAACTTTTCAACTTTTTCTCTGACTCGTTGTTTTTTACTACGCTGTATGGAGGATTATCGTTATACTTTGTTGATTGGGGGAACTCTTTTGATTCATTCATTAATTTCCGTGCATATTTGTTGACGAATAGCTATGATTATCTCAGTTTTTCTGGTTATGCGTAGCACCATTCACTTTTTCATGGAAGAAACTCACTGGTTTACTCAGTAACTTCAGTGATAGGATAATATGATGTTCTGTCAAATTGTTATTGGACCTTGTCAATGATGTCTAAGTAAAAAATTTAGAATTAATGCTCTGTAAAAAGTTTTTCTCAACTCAGTTGAATATCACCAAATAGATCACATTTTTACAGTGAGTTGTATTTTTTTCTAGGATGTGTAATTTTCATGACGCTTAGTCAAAATTCATTCCCGTGAAAGTTCAGAAAATAATTTCTCGGCTTTTGCCGAGTGCTGTCCGAGGTTGGGTCCAGAGGCCCCTCAACACTGTGAGGGGAGAGAAGGGGAAGCGAGAAAATATTGTGAGGGGTTGTGGCGGAACAGCGTAACGTGATAGACGAGGCGGGCTGGCTTTATTATGAACGTTCTGAATAGTACGGAATTAGAAGGTAGTAATACATAGCAGTAAGCTGTAATTCAAAGATTCATATTCGCTCGGTTTCCATCAATTAAAGGCTAGGCATCAAACGACTCCAGTATTATATGAGCGTAATGATTCTCATTTCGAAAGATTCAGAGCTGCAATGCTACTCTGTTTCCTGGGATCTTGCTTTGCCATGGAGAAATTATGCTAATAATTTCTCGTTGGTCGTCTTGATAGCTGAAAATGTTCAGAAGTTTGAAATTTTTTATTGTAAAATGTCACAACAGTTGTCTTGCATGGCGCCTCCAGATCAAAGCAAATCTTGCTGTTTAAGTTTCGTGGACTTGTACGATAAAGCACAGGATTTTTGCTTGTTAGGAGCAGCCTCAATTGGCAGTTAATAAAGACACGAATAGATAAACGTAAAAAGATAGGGAAATAGAGATCATCAATATAAAAACATTATGAGATCATCGGTTAGCGTTGAGCAACAATTATTGCACTCAAGGTTCAACGTTTTACCCATCGTAACGCATCTTTTTCATGCATAACCGCATTCCAGATGCTACGTTTGCTCAGGGTGAGCCTGTCTTCACTCATCAAAATATATATTTTTAGGAGATATTCGCCTATCGTCCACAATATACGCGTCCTTACATTGAGGTGCAAAAAAGGTCACCACGACAAAAATATTTCCGCTGACCATAGATTTTGGAGACTTGGTTTCGGTCAGGTGATCTATATGTATCGCTCATAGTGTTTATCAAGCAAGAGGGTCGCGCTTCATCTTTTTAGCCGCTCTAGTTCTCCACGATGTAGGGATGCTGAGCACTCAATCATCTTTCCTCGCGCGTGGGTAAAGAATATGTTCGGCAAAAAGTAAAGTATGAACGGGTGTGCACAAATACATATAAAGGGTGAATGGAAAATGAGAAAAATGAGCAGATGTTTCTCGACAAAATAATACGCACGAATAATTTAAGCGTATCCATATTTGTTTGTAAGAAGTACTTCGGTAAATATAACTGCAGGCCTTTGACAATTCATTTAAGTCAAGATTGGGGTTTCCTGTCACAATATTTTTGTACTTATCGAGTATTTTATTAAGTTCGGTATCAGAAACATACCTGTTCTAGCATAGCAATTAGAGATACCAACAATTTTCCATTACTTTTTGTAGTCGTACGCCCATATCACGACGGAGGGTTGACTGCCAAAGTAAGCAGTAAACAGCAAAAACTACAATACTTGGCACTCGACGCGCAGCATTGTTCCAAATTGAAAGTTCATCTCAATGTCATCGTATCCATGAGATGTTCTCGTATAACGCTTAGTTTCGGCCCCACCAAACAATTGAACAAGAGCCTCGTATTATGACGTTTCCTCAGAGTACGATCATGACCTCACTGGAAGTAATATGACCGAATAATTGCTATTATAAAATTACGTCATTACATATTTAATCATTTGTTCTGGCGCTGCCAGCGAAGCTGATTTAAGGCGTGCCGATTCACACGTTATACTCTACGGTACTGTCTTTCATTTAAAGTCGTATAAGTCTTTCCACTTCTTAAAACAAGCAATCGATGAAACATATGAAGTCGAAACTTCATCCCAACAGCTTTGGCCCGCGAACGTGCTTCATTTCAGCCCAGCGCGGTGCCGATGTTCCCGCCGCAGCGGTGCCACGGTCGCAGCAGAAAGCCACCGTTGTGGGGCTCTCACAGTGTTGCCGCTGCTCACTTTTGAGAGCTGATATGTGCTTGATACCGAAGGCAAAAAATGAAACAAGTGTTTAAATATCGAAGCCAAATGATGGCAGCAAAATTTGTGAGAGTCTTTTCTAGCTTTCTCTTCGGAAAGCTCCTTGTTAAGAACACGTAATTTTTAGATAAAAAGATTGTTTTTGCTGAGCTGGTATCATATTTGGTTATCTTTGCTCATCTTAGTAGAATGCTATGAGTTTAAGGGAATTTACAGATAAATAGCAGAAGCTCAAGGGTTAGGCCAAAAGTATTAGGTAATATTTAATTGGTGCAATAGGTAATATTTAATTAGTCTTATTTGTGCACCCACATCTTAGAAGACGACATCGGAATTTTTTGAGCAGAAAATCATGAAGCAATAGTCAGAAAGTCGGTCAGGGGCTGAATGTTTTTGGTGTTACACTGTCTCTAAGAAAACTGAGCTTCAACCATAACTTAGGATATACAGCAACCATTTGCGGTAGTTCAAAAGGGAAAAAATAATATACATGCCTGCTAAACAAACTACCTGGAGCTCTCCTGCCGAAGTTCAGTGCAAAGCAGAGCCGAGTTGTTCTTTTTTGCACGACGATGTGCTAACACCCATCCGAGCAGCGTACGAAGTCTTGTTAATACTACAGTAATACAGTTTTCATTACGATCCTGCGGCATTACGTCACTCAGATTGCTTTCCGCCCCCATGAAAGCAAACTTTATAACGACGTTTTCATCGTGTTTATTTCGAAATCATTTTGCGTTTTCCGTTAGCACGAACCAATAAAAATCATTATGTTGTAGGTAGAAAAAACGAGAGAGGGGATCTCAGGAAAACATTAAAACTGTAAAGAAGAAAACGCATCAAGTCTCACAGAAAATATTGCAGTGATAAATCAGATAAAAGATAGCGTGAAAATAATAGAAATCTTAGTAGCATGGAAATGCCTGAGTCAATTGCATTGTGTTTTAAAAAATGATGCAAAAAATATGCAAAGCGCTGCCCGAGTTCCATCCCTGGCACGTCACCACATTGTCGCAAATCGTGGCAGCTTCTACGTGAAGTGGCAACAGTAATGGAATCCAAGTTATGTCTGTGCATTGTTGAACGGAGACAGCTATTTCACCTTCTTCTTTTTCAATATGTGATTTAAACCGAAGAAATATTTGTTCATGAACGCGTGAAATAAAACTCAGAATTTTATTTTGATACCACTATGATTTTTAAAGCAAGTAATGGGTGGTTTGGTGGATTCTGGCCACGAGCTAAGATAAAAATTTCTAAATTTATGGTGAAGCATGAAGCACTCATTCAAGCTCAGCCTCATCACACATACTGAAATTTAAATTAATATTCGAAGACGGATAAGAATAATTTGAACAAATGATTTTGAAGTAGACGAGATGGCGTTCTGGTAGGAAAATAGGGGTTGTGGAATATTTTTGATCAACGGAAATAAAGTTCGTGTAGATTTGATGAGTGAAAAAACATGGATTTACGTTACTGCGGCCAAGAAATAACTGGAAATAGAACTAGTGATGTTAAACTGAAAGTGTTCATTGGTATAGATTACAAAATCCAGGAACGCTAAAAAATGGGGATAGATATTCATTATCAGTAAACTGGAAAAGCAACTCTAAGACCTGGATGGGGAGAAAAGCTTTGAAGCATTCATGAAAGGCAGACTGCTTTGTACCCTTTATCAAAGAACATGACCGTAAGAGCAATTTCGATAATAAAGCTGTGTTATTCGTCCAGATCGTAATTGAAAACACTGGCGAAAACATCTACATATATAAATGGAGTTTATTATGTGAGGCGTATTTAAAAAATAGGTGCAAGATTTATAGCATATGACAATAAGTATTCTGCTCATCGGTGACCGGTGTGACAAGAAGGAAAATATATCAGAAACTGTTGGTATGATTATAACTTTATAAATGCAGCGGATCTGATTGATAATGCTTGGAATTTAGTCGGTTCATATTCACGACACTCACTTGAATATGCAGCAGAATTAGAGCGCGCTGAGTGATAGCCCCATCTAAAATTAGCGCTAACAAAGCGCTGGCAGTTCTCTAAACTGAAATTAATTCTGCGGCTTTGATTGTTCTCTGAACTTATATTGATATTGTGGCTTTAGCAGTTCTCTGAATCTATGTTGATTTTGTGGCTTCAGGTATCCACATGATTCTTGCCATGAATGCCGTCATATTACATCCAACTGGAGCAAAATTGTAATAAAAATAGGGAGGACTTGCATATGGTGCACGTGTATGACGTCATCATCGTTTGTGACTGTACGGAAAACGACTGATTCCATAGCACTGACCTTTCGAAGTTAATTGTAGTTTATGCTTGCTGAACTTTGAAATAAAACGCTGCCAATGTCATCGGAGTAGTAATAAAACATGTTACCTAGAACGGGACTCACTACATTTATACATAATTCCCACATTTAACATTCTCAAGGAGCAATGGATATTTTGAATAACCCCAAACGGAATATTCAAGCCCAAGTATATAATGGCCTTATTTAGGAACGGAACTACAAACTTTTATTCAAATATAATTTCTTGATTTTTTATGGCCTTTTTCTGAATTTGGAATAAACACTGTACCTTTGTACTTGGGTTTGAGTAGTCAACATTGTTTACTAAGGATTACAAAAATAATGTTTCTTAAGGATGGAATGCAAACAATATTTATTGAAAGCTTCAAGTATGAGGCTTGTATTGAAGGGTTAAAGTCCTGTTTGGAATTCTGTTACCGAAAACTCTTACTAAAAAGGGTCATAATTATACCCAATGCACAAAAATTCATCCTCGAAAGAAATGGATAAATAATGACAGAAATAGCCAAAAACGTGACTGCAATAAATTCAACTATAAAGCCTGATTAAGCCACGCTAACATTTACGAATTTTATTCAGTTGAGATGCATGTAAAATGCAAAATATTAAGAAGTGCGTAGTGAAACTATTGTCTTAAATTGAAACAGTAATCTTTCAATTTTATCCCATAATTTCCATGGAATATTTTGATGACGATAGAGAAGAGTAACGTATGACTTCGACCACGTCTGGTTCTGTTGATGACTGTATCTGGCTCGTAGATAAATCTTAGCTGGCGTTTCTTAAGATGATTTAACGCATATAGTTGTGTTCAGTGTCGAAATATATTACGTAGCTGTCACGGAAATACATTTAAAATATTTTACTTCCACGGCGCTATCAACCAAAAAGGTTCCAAGTAGCTCTTATAAAGTGTGACAATAAATATTGTTCTTATATAACTAAAACGTTATATTACTAACGAATGGTATACCATCACTAAAGGGAAGATTCCTACGTTTAGTTCCAGCTTCGTATTCATAAATGCGAACAGTAAAACGTGTGACACATTTTATTTCTGCGATCAGATTGAGATAAAAAGCTTGCGGTCCATGCATGTTAATGGAAAAATTATTTAGGTCACGTTGCGTGCAGGCAGATGTCCGTAGAGCCGCCAGTAATTTTTGAGGAATGAGGCTCTAGCAGTGATAAATGTCTCAACAAGACTGCCTACAACTCGCGTTAGTTGACGTATGGCTTGGGTGCGGGTGCGAATTTGTATGTTGGTGAGTTGTGTACTTCACGAAGTTTCTAGAAGCAGTTACGATGATTTTTCTGAGTATTCGAAGATCGAAGCGAAACTTTTATCTGTAAGTAATTTCATCTGTATTACCAGGAAGAATATCTCCTGGAATAAATTCCACTAATGTTGAGTTCGGGTAATGATTTGATAGGCTACCTTAAAATTAACAAAAATACAAATCATGCGTTCAAGGACTTGGCAAATTAAATTTTAAATTGAAAAATGTGCTTTGACAATACGAATAATTATTTGTCATGATTGTACTAAAACATTTCTATAATATGTCTTGACAAATAATATCAGCAGAGCTTGAAATAAAAAATATTTGAATTCATTCAACTAGACTAGACAAACTTGGTATGACTGGAAGTTGGAGGTAAGTTCATAAAACTATCTGAACAATGAATCATCACTTAAAAGATTGCCAGAGATGTCTCCTTACAGGTTGCGAAGTTGGTTGCCTTTTTGAAGACGTTTCTTTTCTGGTGCGACATTTACGGGTAGAGGACTTGTTCTTGCGTCTGTGTGCCAACTTGTATACCGCTGTAATTTGTATACCGCTGTAATTGTGAATGCCAGCTCTTCGCCATACCTACAATTTAATTCAATGTATACCCACAATTTGATTCAGTTTTATATCGTGGTTTTTGTTGTTACTGAATCTCTTATTGTCTTAGTCCGCTCAATAAGATCCAAATGTTGCACTTCAACATCTCTCGCGCTAAACGTAGAATGAAAAGCTTCGTTGGCTGCGAACGCTCAGATAAAAATATTTGCAGACTGCAGCTCTGACGCTTCAGTAAAGGAAAAGCGTTCGCGTAACAAATCACTATTTTTTATATTTTTCGCTCGAACAACCATTCATTAGACTTTATATATATATATATATATATACTGTATATACCCATTTATATATATGTACATAGACGTAATTTGTATTCTTTACATACATATATAACAGGTCAGGTTGATCGATTGACAGTTTACGTGTACCTCTACTCATGTGTTCGAACTTCATACAACTACATCGAAGTGATGATGACAATCATCATCGAGGGTATGACATCATCACTTGTAAATAGTTTCTTAGTCAAAGATCGTTTCCTTCATGAATGTTCAAAGAATGATAGAGTGCATTAAAAATTTTCACATTAGTGTGACCGCTACAGCCCCTCATTTCGGGACAATTGTAAATTAGTTTCAGCCCAGGATCTGATTCTCAACAAAAGCTTTCGATCATACATCATGGTTAGGAATGAACTTCTGACTCAAAATAAATTCAATGACAGTGAAAATTGTTCAGAGTGTTTTGGAACTGTTCTCTTCTCGTCCATTTGATGTTCCATTTCAAAGTTGCAGCAGTGAGTGAAAAGAGACCAGAAGATCAGAACGTAAACTGTACTCGCGCAGCGTGTAGTTGCAAAGAAGTATTTCAGTAGCAAATGAGTTGAGTTTCGAAAATGAATGAAGAGCGCTGGAGAAATAAGAGGCACAGCTCGTACAGCTCACCCTGTACGGTGAGCTAGGACTGCAGCGCACGCTTGAACGGTCGAGAGCTTCCTTTAGACTTCAGATGACTTACTCGGTCGCAAACATTGCAGCCAAATATTTTATACCAACGGGACCGGGACTTTTCCAGTGAATCAAGGACGAGGAATTCAAGACTCAGAAAAATATCTGAGACCAGCGATGAATGTTTTATCCGAGCTCGCATTTAAACATAGTTCATACGCTAGTGAAGGCAAGAATAAGTATTCTGTAGTTATCAATGCTTTGTAAAAGCTAGTCAGTAAAATTTCCCAACCGTACTTCTATTTTTCTCTTACATACAGCTGCTACAACTACCGTCATATATGAGATAAAGCTGCTATAACTACCGTCATCTATGAGATTCAGCTGCTACGACTACCGTCATATATGAGAGATTTCAGGAAATCAAGACGCCGCGGAGATTTAGGAGATACTGTCGACTGTCTGTCGAACATCAAAAATTTGTATAATTGTGCAATTCATGTTTAAATTTGAAAGTTTGACCATCACTTTCAAGTAATTAGGAGCTCGTACTCGTTTGTAGTTCTCACCCCAAAAGTGCTTCTTCAACTTAATAATGCGTTGAGTCTATGTTTCAACAATTTTCACTAATTTTTTCATAAACTTGTTGTTAGTAGGCTACTTGTATCACAAATAAGACTTGCCGGAAAACTACAATCTGGTTACCGCAGTGAAGGTGATGCATTATCCGAGACGGCAGGCAGTCATGCACTACGAAATACCTCCAAAGTGCTGCAAACGTGCTCGGATCGACCTGTTTCCACTTAGAATCAGTAAATACTTGAATCATTTTCATCTCAAAATCATTAAGTAATAGGTGTATGGTTATTTCTAACTGTATTTATTTATGTAATTCAATGAGATTAGTAAACTTCAAGCAATTATTGAGTACCACGCTGCTGGAGTATTCAAGTCCAATGTTATTTAACAGCTAAATGTAGCGAAATCTACTGTTTACGATACTGTGAACAGAGTCGATAAATATGATTCTGAGGAAGACCGCCTCATACGGAGACACCTGCACTCAGCTCCGCCCCATGGTCATGAAGGGCGTGCCTTAAAGGATCAATAGAAATTCAAAGTAATGCACAGGTAAGATATCTTCGTGAATGGTATCAGCGAATGGCCGATGAAATGTTCCTAACACAGCGAGTACAGCTACTTGTTATAAAACGTGCAAACGTTTTTCGAAAAGTAACTTCGTTGTAAAATATAGTTATTGAGCTCTTCGTCGTACTAATTAAGAAATAACTACTGAATGTTCACTCATAATTTCATCAGTATTCATAAATTTGAGTCAAAAGCTGAATGACAGGATTTCGAATATTGTTCAGACGCTTCCCCTGCACGCCACTGGAGCGCATAACGTAGTGGTCATTAGGCCTGCGTTTGACCAGCATTAGCTTCCATTGTAGCGGTATTTCGCTCAATTAAACGGCCATCATTCTTTGGCTTAACTCTCCGAATTTGTCGGACGCATACTAATTTCCACACTGTTGATCAATGAAGTGTTTTATCCAGTGAAGTCCTAGGTAAACTGTGTTATACAGTGAGTGCAGTCCGTAATTAGATCAGCCTCTCATCGATAGCGTACGATGCAAATATTAAAATACAGATTTCTTGCTTCTTTATTTTTCATTCAGCGAGATGTTGTTCGAACCTTCAATTTACCTTATCGTGCCAGATTGTTCGAGCGTTGTATGTGTACTAAAAGTATAATATAATTATCATTTTCATGGATTGATAGCTTCGTGAACTTTTTGCAAGTTGATAAATTCATGTCGCTAGGCCATATGCTGCAAGTAAAATAAACAAAAGCGATCTAACCCTAATCTCACCTTCGGTTGAAAAAGATAGTCTAACTTTTACCTCAAGCTCTCAAGTATTCCTGTGTCATGATTTGAATGCAGATGATCAGTTACAATTGTTAGAAACTGTCTTATACATCAACTTGAAACACGCTCTTTGGACAGGTACAAAAGAGTCACCGCACAATCCGCTCCCAAACTTTGACGCGAACAAATTGAAGGACTTGGACTTGCCATGCCTAATTTTCTAGAGGTTGACTCCATGAATGGTAAATCAAGTTCAGAAGTTTCAATGAGCTCGTAGCTTCAGAGGAATATATTACAAGACATAACAATGAACGTGCTTACAGACTTTCCGCCGCCAGCCCACGAAAATATAAGTCCCTAATTTTAACAAAACGTCCAAAAGAATGCAGTATGGATGAAACACCGAAATTACAAACCAATTTTACCTAGAGCAGCGTATCATTCATCGTTACACAATGCTGATTTTACTTGAGAACTTAAGTTCTACTTCGAAAAATACTTACAAGAAGTCTAATAATATGAGCCTAATCTAGGAGTATATTAAGGGCTGTATGTGTCCCGAACATAAAGTAAGCTCAGGTCCAGTTCATCGCGCATATAACATGTTAGCTTTTGTGAAATGAAAATAAAACACTGCAGTCTATGCAGACAATGATTCCACCAAATGTTTGAAAAAATCACGTCTAAACATAGCACCCAGGAGCTTTACAAAGCAACGACGCCTCGCTTTTATAGAAGCTCTCCTCGGCCAGCCATCATCTGTGTGGGCGACGGTTCAAGGCCGTAATTAGTGTTTGGATTCTCGATTATGCAGGCGTTCCCGTTCCAGCAACGCAGCAACGCAAAGACAGAACATCAATTTCAATTACTTGATTTGATTCATCCGAAGGGGCTATGGAGATAATTGAGAGAAGAAGGAATAACAAAATTTCTCCATGAACTTACATGTTCAAGTAAAGCAGTCAAAATTTTAAACAATGGTAATTAGGCTAATCGTGAAATTCGAACACCACTGTCTTCCTAAATTTGATGTTTTTCATTTATAAAAGCATTTGATATAGATTTTACGTTGTCCTACGACAACGATCGTTGGCACGTCATTTTCTCTGTGAACTGGAACTGTTTCCCGACACGCCACGCCCACCCATGGGATTATGCGTATTTTTTACGCATCATGTGACCCTCAGCCACAATTACCTCGCAGCCTTGCGAAGGACATCTCATCATTTGATATGTACCCTCACGCACTAGTGAGATACCGAAATAACACATATAACACAGACTGTAACATAACTCATATTTTGATTTATAAGTGTGTTCAAGACCCTACTGTAAGCAAGTATTAACAGATAGTACACTCGACTCTTTATGTTTGGTTGCCCTAGAAGCCTTGTAGCTTATTCGGGCCCACAATTGGTATATATCCTGATTCCGGTTCTTCGTCATTCCTCATTTGATTGTAAACCTGTATCTGATGTAAATTACTTGTGGTAAATAAATGTTTACAAATGTTTACAAATGTTTACAAATGTATGTACTGCACTGTGATCCAGACAGTTACCGAGCAGTACAGTCTGGGTTGATCTTTGTGGACTGTACTGCTTGCTAACTGTCAGGGTCACTGTGCAGTACATAAAGAGTCAAGTGTACTATCTGTCCAAATCGTTTACTACGTGGGTGTTCACGAGGCGTATCATAAAATGGGAAGCATTTTTGAACCCAAGTGCTGTTCCAGTTCGTGAACTTTCGCATTCTCTTCATGGCGGCTTAATATATGTAAATGCGTGATTTTCAGCATTAAAAAGAAAGATCATGTGAAACTGAAATTTCCTTAATGGAAAGAGAATAAAACGTTTCAGAGAGTCAATAAATAAACTGGGCTGCGTAGCTTGTACGCTACGCTTGATAAAAAGTAAATTTTTCAAATCTGGATTCTCATGCCACGTTCTACAATAGTTCATTCTTTTCAAAATTTAGATTCCCACTCGTGGGAAAGCGATATTTACTGTGACGCCACATAGATTGGGATCCATGCCTCATTTTAAATATTGAATTTCTGTCGGTAGGTATCGAATTTTGTACTATCCAGTGAGTAATTTTCTCTCCTGCACCGAGTCATTCAGTGAGATGAAAGGACGGGGGACTAGAAATCAAAGCTATGGTATAAAAACAATACCGGGTTTTACTCCGCAATGTTACCAGAAAAGGCGTAATGAAGAGGGACGTACATTTAAAAGGGCGTTATTTTTCTGTGTCGGAACGCCATATCCCACGTAAATTTCATTTTCAAATGGAATAAATTATTTAAAATCGTGCATCTCTTTGAACTTTTAAAAAAACATTGAAGGGGAATACCGCAAGCCTTGGTGCTGATCTCATTACGTACTCGCAGCGACGAGGGTGTAAAATTTTTTATTTCTCCGTGGAGTGCAGAGTCTCTTCTGCCGCTGGATGCACCAGCTTCTGAACCTCTGTATGATTATCTCAGGATAAAACTTTATGGGGCCATAGAACGCATGCTGCGCGTTGGACCAATTTGCGCACGCTGCAACTCAGCACAATGGAGTCTAGCTTCAACTGAAGTCGACACTTTGCCTACTCTTGAAGCGGCGCATTTTGTCTCCGGGTTTAGGTTGCAGACGCAGCGGGAGCACTACAGCAACTGCGCTAAGGACAGCGCCTCGACGCTATTGCGTTACCGCTCCTGCAATTGCTATTTGTCGGGAATTATTGAATCAGTAGCGAAAGGATCGCATCGCTAGAGAAATTTCCCAAGAATTGTTCAGGGCTGAAGGCGCATCGAAGCACGACTGGAATGGCTCCTTAGGTCAGCACTCTAGGATTGGCATTCTTTAGCACTTACTCTTCGCTAACTTTATTGAACTTCTCGAAGTTCTCGAGGGACCCATTATAATTTCTTTCGGGCTTTGAACGCAGCTTACAAGGAATTGAAGACTTTCAACGAGAGTTGTCAAAGTCGCCATGGGACAGAAATTTTTCGTTCTCAGGGACTTCGAGAAGTCGGCTGCTTTTCAAATTTCATCGGATGCCTGCTCAACGAAAATTGAATAAACATTATAGACTTCTGTTCGCAGAAAGTATATTCTTCAAGAAAGCTGGAGGCAATTTTAAAATTTGGGAACTTCAATAGGAATGGATTCCCAACTAATTATCTGAGACAATAATGAATCGAAATTTGTTACAAATTGTTCTCGAGAATATTTTTTTCATAAGCTTAAATTTACCTAGAGATATGTTTCACGGTGTTCACAGGAAATAAAAGTTAACTAACGAAAAACAGAATTTATATTACATGTAGCCAAGAATATTAACGTATGTATGTAATACTGTTTTGTACCTGTCGTGAGGAGTGTATTTGGTTTTATTCGCATAGTATTTCACTGCACGAGAAGAAACTTTTCGTTCTCATGTAGCTGAAGCCTCCTTTCTGCCCAAGTAGCTGGCAGGACTTACGAATAATTCGCAGTTAGAATCTGCAATAATTTTTGTACTTATTGATGAAGGGTGTGACAGCCATAGATACACAGATGGTTACAAGCGTATCAATAAATAGATATTGCAGGTATCCATTCTACTTAGTGGGCATTTGATAGTACACGTATCAGCACTAACGTCGGAATAATTTTCCCTTGTCGCTGGACTCCCAGGTAGCTTGTTCACTCTCAAGATCTCTGGCCTTTTGGTAGATTATATATATAATTATTAATCTCATTACAGTGTGACTAAATTTAGTCGCAGTGTGGAGTGCGACCAAAAAATACGTTCTCGAGCCCACATGTAAATCTGCGAGGTGCAGCGTGAGCAAGTCTAGTGTTTACTGAAGTTAATGATCCACGAAGATGAGAGGTCATTTGCTCAGCATAGTGCTAGTATATTCAAAAAAGAAATTTAGAGTCACGGAAGCTCATCAAATATATAAGGCTTTGGACTGACACAGGAGCTCGAAATGCACACGTCAAAATCTCACCAAGAAAACAATCGGACTGCCTTCGTAGGATCTTTCATCGATTCTTCAGCTTTTCTGGTTGCAAAATTATCAACGAAAATCAAGATACCTGACACGGATATTGCTCAATAAAAGCTCAAACACGCCTCGTAAAAGCGAAGTTGTTGAGGACATCTGATCATTACCTCCCAGTGATATTTAGTGTCTCTAGATGTAAAAATGCACCTATTCACGACAATCCACGTAAATCTATTATAGTTGGCCCAGCATTGTTGGCTTACAAACTGCATACGTCGCTCTTTTGCAAGTTTGGTTTTGCAAAATACTTTCAGTGCAGGATACAGTATCAAAGTGAGCTTCTGTGATGTTTGTCCTTTGGGGGATTTTGGACAGTAGGAAGCTACGTAATTGAGTTAACCTGAGGGACTTGACAGGGGTTCGGACACACGAATGGGAGGGAAGACGGGGTAATTTTTGCAGATATTTTTCAACATCGGCATCAGGTGAGCTTAACAGGCAGGTTTGAAAGTGGCCCTGTGCTTCTGTCTTTAGTATAAAAATGGCTTGAACAAGACATGATGCAATTTGGAGGTGATCGGAAAATTGACAAGTGGATAAATTCGTTTGGAGAAACTGTGGAGTGGTGAGTCAGGCCTCTCGCCTCGAGAACCGTTGTGTGCTGGGTCTGCGCCCGCCATGAATTAACTCGAATGCTTGTTCTCGAGTGTGAAAGGTGCATACGGGTATCGCGTACCTCAAATTCTTACGAGATAATATCAGGAGCTAAATATTCTCTACATATTTCAAGTCGTGAGACATTGGACAGTCGGTGCGAGACAAGAATTTCAGTTGTCTGAGGATAGATTTTAGCTCGAACATCGCCTATCTGATCGTTCACGAAATCCTTCCAATCCCCCAGCGTAAATCGGGCTCCATCCGTAAAAAGGACGTTGCTAAAGTTTGCTTTCAAGCAATTTACTGCCCAGTCTGTGTGCTTCTCCACGTGGGATATGTTTAGTATGGGCCTGGATGTGGGATTCAAACTCTGTGCCACCTCTTTGAGAACCCAGCGCCAGGTGTTCCTGGGTGCAGGTCCAAGCCTCGCGTCTCCACTGTTGCTCCTCTAGTCGTTCCAATATGGCTCTTCAAATGCCGACGTAATTTCCGAATGATCCTATGGCTTATGGCTCTTCCATTCCCTTCGTCGTTTCTATTCTTTGGGATGGAATTCTTGACGTACGAGTTTAATGTTCTTGCCTCCCTCTTCCTTTCTCTGGCTACATTCAGTACAGGGTCACCATTTGCAATGCCTTGGGTAGTCTGTGCCTTTTTTCAGCTGCCAAACGTCGTTTTCTTGGCGTTTTTACACGCCTGCAATACAGCGTGGCACATCAGAGAACGAAACGTCATGCATTACTTGATTTAAATTTAGATGTACTGCAACAATCGTCTTGAAAATTGATAGGCATTTACCCAAAGTGCGAGCTTTTTTTCATTGAAGGTCTTTTTCCTTCTGTATCTTATGAAAATATTTTCAAAACTTGCAAGACGATAGAAAAAAATTATTTTTAATAAGCTGATTGTTCGAGATCGAAAACAGAAATCTTTTCATTCACTGCTTCAGACTAATCATTCGAATGTAGTACATCAAATGTTTGGGCAAAAAAAATAATTTTTGTTATTTTTCTCGATTATCCGTTTACCGCAATAGTAAAAGTAATTTTCTATCTAGAAAAAGTAAACAATTATTTTATTTAGAAAGTTTTCCATGAAACTTTCCGGAAACGAAAACGATAACTAAGTGTACAATCAGTTGTTTTTTAATGTCTATTTAATTAAACATCTTAAATCAAAGTTTCTCTTGTGGTTCATAGCAGCTACCAGCAATCACTGTAAAAACCAATGAAAAAATTATTCTTCATTAATGTATTTTAAATCTTCAGTGATGTATACAACCATGAATGCACCCAGTTTTTTTGCGTTCAGAGCAGAACTCGATCTTGAGGCGCACGCCACCGCAGATGGCAGAGCTTTTAAAGCGAGGATGTGGGCGACGCGGCTTTGCCCGAGGCATCGCAATGAAGGAGTTATAGCACGCGGTATTATATGGAGGCGAGGCGTCTCGACGGTTCCACTCAATATCTATTCACGAGTAGACGACCTGCTCAAGCGAGCAAGCAACGACGGTGAGGCGATGATGAGATCATAAAAACAATTTATGCAACGTCCTTCATTTTGCCGATGAACTGGGGCTCTTGTAGCCAAACAATATTCCAGTGGAACAAACTGTCGGAGAAATTAATTAGTTTTCAATAATTGAAGCGAAAATGTTTACTGCTCAAAGATTTGTGTTGTATATAGACTATTTAATCGCAGTTCTTAAAACTATAATGTCGTATCCTGGAGTCTACGAGCTGCGTTACTATGTACCGTGTAGATTGGTAGCAGCGAGATAATTTTCTCAAATTGTACATTTTCACGACTTTTGAAAATTGCAGTACGAAATTATAATCATATTTAAACAACTTGCATTAAAGCTAATGCTTACAGCCGGAACTTTAGCAGATAATACTATACATGTGGACAAATATATTTGAGTCGACTGCAAGTACGAAAGAATGTATAGTAACCCACGCAGTGCCTCCTAATTTCTTGTCTTAACGTAGGAAATTTCTACTTTTGAATATCGAATAAAATGCCTGATGAAGAAACTAAGAGACCGTCCAATTTTTATGCAAAGGTTGCAAAGTTTGCGAATGAATGTAGGACTGCGCCTGTAATATTACAACTTTTATAAAAATGGATCATTCGAAGCCCGGAAGTCTTCTGGGGGACACAAAAAATGAAGAAACGATGGATTCATAAACGAGTGAAGAAAAATTGGCTCACGTCAGAAACGGTTCTATCAAGCGCAGCTGGTGCAGAGTCAAGCTCTTCTTCTTGAGCTCGAAATCGGCTGAGTTTTGCCCGAGGAAAAACAAACAATCTACGTGTATAAATGGCCGATCTACACGGGGTCTGAGAAGACTCGCATACACATACCTTAATTCTAAATATCATTAAAACGATTGATAGGAAAGTAATTTTCGCTCATTTAGTCACGCCTGGTTTCTTGCGTGCATTATCGTGCCTGAGCACTCAAACGTGACATTTACCAGTCACTGTAACTTCGGTTGAGTTGTAAAATAACATCATAACTGTATTAACATCAGGCGTTAAATCATTTCGGTGCTCTCAAAATATAAAGTCAATATTTTAGTATGAATCATAATTTTCACTCCTGCAATATATACTGAGAGTTGCATTGTCTGTAAAAACTCTTCCTAAGCTGGCAATTTCCGTCTGAAGCTTATGCACCAACAGTTGTCATATAAAATTTCATAAAATGGAAATAACTATTCCGTTAACTCAGTCCCAGACATTAGGTGACAATTTTCTTTAGTTTCGATCAGGTCAATTCAATGGGACTTTCTTTTAAAAGTGACTACGATTAATACCTTTCCAGTAATCATTCAAATGAACAATGTAAATCCGCCCTAACAAACTCTGTCGATGAGATAGGGATCGCTTAATGATGCCCAAATACGCCTCTCTTCCCTAATGCGCCATCTTCATTCACTGCATAGATAAATGCGTATAATCAATGCACTTGGCCTTGTGTGTCTGGGATAAATACGTACAATCAATGCACTTGGCCTTTTGTATCTGGGATAAATACGCATAATCAATGCACTTGGCCTTGTGTATCTGGGATAAATACGTATAATCAATGCACTTGGCCTTGTGTATCTGGGATAATAGGTATAATCAATGCATTTGGCCTTGTGTATCTGGGATAAATACGTATAATCAATGCACTTGGACTTGTGCATGTGGGATGCGCTGTACAAGTCGCTGTGTCGAGCTACGTGTCCTCAATTACCCCAAGTCAAAAGGCCTAATTATCTCAGAGGGAGAGAACAATGTTGCTTGAAAAACTACTACGGAGAGTCGCTTCATCTGTGAACAATGACTCAGATTACGAGCGTAATAAGGCCTGCGCTGTGACCAGTCAATGCATTTGCACTCAGCCCTCTCTTGGACACCTGAGCTCACAACTGCGTTTCGATCGCGAGTGCCTGAATTGGGAAGTGCTATCGATTTGTTCCAGTCCAGCAGGTTTTGGGTTACTCGTCAAACGCACCTTTATTTTGAATATTGGAATAGGTTCCCAAAATATTTTATCATAATCATCAGCATAGATATGTCTCAGTTACTAGTTAGCTGTGACAATCTGCGATTACTAGGACTGTAGGTGCGTGTCTGAAAGATCATCATTCGAATTAAGTGTCTTGTTAGATCATTTTAACTTACCTCAGCTACGAGTTCGTATTAGTTCTCCAGATTCCCTTTAATTTCTTGCTTGTAGGCGTTGGCGTTCTCAATTTTCCTCGCATATCTCCGCTCTAACTTCACCAATTTTCTTTTTTTAATTTTCGCTTGCAAGCCTCAGTCTTGCCTAATTACTCCCATCGTCGATCTTCGCAGTAAAATAACGTGAGTAGAAACAGATGATTTCAGTTTTTATTCGTGTTAACTCACTCCCTAAAATTAGATAATATATTCATATAAATGCAATACTCTTCCCTGAAATGTCCCAGTAATTACGACCACCTCTTCCTGAAAATCCGTGGGTCATTTCTGCATCAACGATACTCAACAGTGCTATGAGTCTGGGCATTCCTGATGTGTTGACCACACCGCAATGCCGCTAAAATTGTCTCGTGTCCAGAACGGATATCGAAACGGCTAAGGCTCCATGGCTGCTGTGGAGCGTCTGGTTCATTCTTTCAAATCATTCCCCATCGTTATTTCTAATTTAATTGTTAAAAATCCAAAATTTGGTGGAATTAAAAGTCTGCATTTGTAACTCAACCGTCTCCAAATGTCATGGGTTTTTACCAGTCGTGTTGGGGTAAAAATGTATGAGTGCTATTCAAAAAACATTTATTTGCCACTGTTCAAATTTTACTATCAAATACTTTCTAGAAATTTTATCGTTAGCATCCATCCTGTCTCTGTGGCTTAGAATGTAATGGCCAACTTTTTTCCTTTGTCGCTCTTTAGTTGGTGGTTGGACAAAAGTTTGTGTTCAGCACAGAGATAATCCTAGGAGGACATCCATAAACACCAAGAAGAACATTTTGGATAACACTGCTAGGAGAATGTGTCATTTAATGTGCCATAAAATACCATCAAATTGGATAACTTTTCTACTTCAAGTCAAAAGTTAGAAATATTGACCTCATAAGTTGTGCGTGAGTTGAGACCAAGTTTGCTACGGGCGGAGTGCAGTTACCGTGACGCTGTAAGCCATCGCTATTGCTCTTATTATTGCCGTTATCGTCCAGGAGCCGTTCACTGAACTGGTTGCAATAGATGGCTCTGCCTTCACGTCTTGCCTTGGATTTTGCGGCGTCTTTTACTGCCTTGTGCACGCCATATGATGGCGCGTGAAATGACCTCACTGCAATGAAACTTCCCTCGTGAGACTAGCTCTTAGATTTTCCTATCTGCTTTGGACCAACAATGGTCATCATTCCAGCACTTGGATTTCCCTCTCGAAGTTTATTTGAGCGCAACGTTTTTTGGTCTCCTCCGTCGCACTCAAGAGGCGACTCCATGTCATGAAATCCCATAATTTATTCGCTAGCCAAGTTTTAAAATGAGATTTTGCGTGCGCATTAACGAACTTGACCGGAATTATCGTGCCGAGGTGTCAAGTGCCAGCAGATTAAAGTCTTCTTTTCAGTCCCTGCAAAAAGGTTTACTTTGCGGGCGATAATGAAATAACTTGAGGACTTTATGGACAAACTTTAAGAGCCCGGGAGCCTCGGTAATTCCTGATGCGAGGCTTAGTAACTAAAATTCCTGATTTATGTGCACGTTTAGCTCCGCTTTAAGGCAGAGAATGTATTAAATGTGAGATTTACGAGTCACTGTACCTTCGATTGTGCTGGAAGATAATATTTCAAATACATTATCATGTATCATTTTTTCTAATGATCATTTTTAGAAGCAATTTGCCATTGTGTATCTAAATGCAAGCGTGAACACAGTCTCCAGTTTTGTTTCACAATTCCAAATGTAAGGTCTCAAAAAGGATTAATGAATCACAGTGATAACAACTTGCGTAAACATAGAGGTTCGTACCTATTATTCCGTTTGATGCTCACGGCAATCTTTAACGTAGCTTTATCCAAGTGTTTCATCTCTTGTGGAAATCTTGGTGTCGGTTAAATTATTTTCTTGTCTGAGTGCTCCATACAATTGAATAACTATTTAAGGAATACATGTTGCACGGAATGAAACGTCGGCGTCACATTTCAGGGACTTATAAGTCTATGAAATCCATTCGTTGAGCATCACGTTCAGGCCCGATGACAGCACGTTGCAGTCAAAATGGTGAAATTCAAAGTTCATTGACTAGACGTAATTGAATCCCTAATTTTAAATATCTTCCTTGCTGAATAAATTCTTGACTTGGTCAGTCGTGTGTAAGCTAAGTATAAGTGCACTCGGATATTTACATGTGTGTGTACGCTTAGCATAAAGTCTTGTAGGATGTCCTAGAAGCCATAGAACTTATTCGGGCCCACAAGTAACTCTGTATGAAAACTGTACATTGTATTGATATGAGATATCCATGTCTGCAATATCGTTTAATGATGTAACAATTGCGGTAATAAAGTGTTTCAAATTGTTTCAAAAGCTTTCCGTTGATGACACAGCATTTCTGATGTTGCCCGATTATGCCAAACGAAAACATCTGTCAACATATTCAAAATTTTCTAAAGGTTGCGCTTTGAGAAATGTAAGTTCAAGAAACACGATTTGAAACTCAAAGAGATCTCTTGAGGAGAAGGTTTCAAAGTGAATCTGTTACTCGTACGTTACAAAATAGTACACAAGATAGCAAGGCTAGGAAGGGGCTTACTGATGGAATTTTCAACGAAAAGTGAATGATGGAATCAGTGAGTGATTTATGTTCCCAGAAAGAAGATACGTTTTGGACTATAAGCTTTCCAGCAAGTTGAGCGGAGAATAGAAGAACTTGAAGGGAATCCCATAGTGCTACAAATACGGGAAATATCTGAAAACATGTTGTGTTATTCTATGACGCCGGAACAGACTACTGATTGTTCGAAGTACGTCACAACATCTTGTGTCAATTTGACTTTTAAATAAAGGTAGAATTGGCATCTCTTTGCAACATGCAAGGATCGACAACTGAAAAATATATTTTCATGGAAGTGCTGAAATTTTTCCTAGACTACAAACTTCAGTAGAATCGCCTTCGAGGGGTTACAGTTGATTTAGGAAAACTAGGTAAGGGTGCCCAAGGGTTCGGCGCGACAGGTCAACGCTCAGTTGAAAAATTTGTAAATTTCTGGTGCTCTGTTCATACTCAGCATCATACGAGTGTATCGGCAAGCATTCTGTGGGAAAGATTAGGATTTTACTAGTGTACTGAAACCTGTCGTTTCTGCTATCAACTTCGTTCCGGATCATGCACTGGCAGCTCCCTGCATGGCTGCTCCAGTCTTTTCTGAAAGAAATTGGTTCCGATTTTGATGACTTTCCTCATCCCACTGCCGTCAAGTCCTAGCTTGACTGCCGTCAAGTCCTGTTTTGTTTTTACAAGCTCCGAAACGAAATGTTTTACCCTCAGAAAAAGGTAGAGCTGATTCACTTTCCTCAGATCCTACCTGGCCTTCAGTTTTGTCATTTTTGGTCGACGACACACGTCACATGAATTAACTGAGCCCGATGCTTCGAAGAAATGATGCCCTCGTCTGCGATCTCTGAGAATTATCAAAGGATTTAAGGGGAAGCCGTCATTGTCTGTAGAACAACTTGAAAGAGAAAACTTGTCTCATTTTCAATGTTTCAAAGAGTTTTGCGGTACAATCGCTGAAGATGTCATTCGTGAGTTTTCCAAAAATAGTAATCGTGACGAAAAGGAAGAAGCATTTCTTGAAGAAATTTTCAGATATCGACAGGGTCAGAGGGACATTCTTCTGCTTCAATATTCGTTTGATCATAATCTCGACGATGTGTCAGTTGAAATACAGTTGGAACTAATTGACCCACAAGAAAATGATTTGTAGAAAAAAAAGATAAAAAACTGGTTGAATTTAACCTTTGCTTACAGTATGTTGAATTTTAGGAATTGAAGAAATTTGCCGCTGTATGGCGGCAATGTTTGGGACAACTTATGTCTGCAAATAAGAATTTGTAGAAACAGAGTACATATAGTCAACACTTCGACGTAAATTTGCATATGGACATTCAAAAGCAATTTTCATGATTCAATGCAGTAATCCCAAATCAAACTCAGATATTAACTTGAAAGGGAAACGCCAGTTTCACATATATTACCAACCTATTTTGTTGTTTAGTTTGTGATAATCGGGTATGTGAACTCTAGGCTTGATGCAACAATTTTTTTGGTAGCGTCGCATACTCTTAAAACTTTTTGCCAAGTAAATACGTTAGATCTCTTTTTGCATTGTATTCCACTCACCCACGATGAAGAAAAATTGCTATACTTTGTTCTAGTCTTTTTCGCTTGGCTTCCGTTCTCGCTCGCAAGAATTGAACCAAATAATTATGCATGCCGCGCTCGCTTTTTCTTTCAGTTATCCAGCCTGCTGTGAAAAAGTTTGTTGACCCTCGGCCTGGACCAAGACTTTGTGTCGATACCTCTAGAAGTTCATCCAAAATTCTGACATAATCATCAGATATCATTATTTCTTCAATGTGAATTAATTTCCAAGCCCAACTTGAAGAGTAAGCACCCCAAAATACGAAAGCACTCTGTTCTACGATACGAAAGCCTCACCTTCCATTCGCCTAATCTTTACATCCTTATGTACAAAAAGATGAATTTCACTTTCATCATTCAACAGTACTGGTTTTCCAAAAGCAATTTTGTATTTCCCAGTGAGTTTTAGCGAAGTTCAATCGAGGAGCAACAACACTAATGAAGAGGTGCACTACATGGTCGAGGATCATGCAGTCCATTACTGTTCAGACAACTCTCTGTTGTGCGAGTACTTGTGCTGGTAACCAGCATATGAAAAATCTTTGCAACGTCATTTACCACAATTCTCAGGTCCACATAGATACAGTTTTCGTAAATTTTTGGCCTCCATTTTTGTTTCTTTCCACGTTACGGGAAAGTATTCGTTGCGTTTAATGACCAAACTTTTTCATAATAGATTGTTCCGTACGTATTGGGGATGAGGAATCATTCAGAAATGTTATCATAACTATTACCAGATCTGTGGAATTCAATAATCATTTCTCTGGTAAAAATGAATTACTAATCATATTTCATGATTAGTAATTCATTTTAAATCATATCTTCTCCCTTTAATAAAAAATTTTCTTGATCAGCCTTGTGTACGTAAAGGATAAGTGCTTTGGGATATTTCCATGTGTGAGTGCGCTTAGCATATGATCTTATATGACGGTCTGTAAAAGTCATAGAACTTATTGGGGCCCACAAGCGGCTTAAGAAAATTCATGTCTGTTATAATATTTTTAAATGATGGAACACTTGGGGTAAGTAATGAGTTGTTTAAATTATTCAAATTAACATCAGGCCTCAAAAAATGAGGAAAGTGAGTGGTGAAAGTGATAAAGATGTTGGACAAAATGTTCTCTCTCTCGCGGATTGAATGGAGACGAGATTAGGGCTCGAGGGATTAGCGCCCACTCATTACCACTGACAAGAAGAGAATGAAATGAAATGACCTTTCCAAATAAAAAGTCAATTGCAGGAATTCACGGAAGAACTGAGGTTGTATTTCGTACCAGTGCTGGGCACCTCTAGCTGACTAGGATTATGAGTGTTAGAAAGTAGTTAGACAAATGAATCCAGATCCGCGTTGATACAGAATTAGGAAAAATTGTCATGGGATTCGATGATCCTAATTACAATATGATCTCAGAAAAAGAAACTCCATTACGTTCCTGGCAACTCAAATACTATGCGTTGGTCGCTAGTTGGAAATCAACTAAGATTATCATTAGCTTGACCTGTTTCTAATTCCGATTTTATCGAGAAAATTTAACACAAGATTTCTAAAGCAGAGGAATTAACAGGAAAGTGAATCTTGCTGTGTAAAAATCTAGGTGGTGATAGTTCTTCAGGAGGACATTACATCAAAAAAAAAATTTCTACGAGCTTATTCCTCGGAAGCGCAGAGTTGATTGCAATAGAAGGCAGTGCAAAGCCGTTACTGTTGCCTCGTAAGGGCCTCAAGAAATGGTAATGACGCTGCACACATGACGCTTGAGGGAATAGCGCTGAATACAGCGTTAAAACCAAGCAATTCAGAGCGTTTTAGCAGCGAGAAATGGCCGCTTATCATTTTTGCCGAGCCGCTTGCAGAGGCAAAACGGCTGCAATTTACTCCCTGAGCTAAAGCGAAAATATAGATTGCGAGGATTTACAAAATGGGATCGATCCAAATCCTTCATATTTTAACAATGTGGAGTTCCGTCACTTATCAGTGATAGATAATGGATTGATGGGAGATGAAAGTAAATAAAATTTCACGGTAAGGCAATAAGTGCAAGTAGAATTTTTCTATCGCATCATTGAAGTCACCAAAACATGAGTTACTCTGGTAAGATTTACAGAGCTTTATTGATTCGTAATATACTCTGCATTTTTATCATTTTCATAAACTCAATAGCAGCAACGTGTGCTTAGAATTTATTTTTGAACTGAAATTTATTGTAAAATGAAGACAAAACACACCTGAATTGAGCCAGCGATGGACTTCCCCATTGATGACGTCAGACACTATGGGCACATAACCATTCATTCATCACACTGCATGCTCACGTGCGCGATTTATAGAAGACAGGTAACGGTGTTGACCTGCCACAACTGCCCATTTATTACTCAAAAATGGAAGTGCGGGCCTATACCATTCGCAGCAGCTCGCACATAGGAGACGACGCTGCGTGGCATAGTCCAAAGGCAGCAATAATTTTCTGGCTTGAACGAAGTATGGTAATGCAGTAAAATCTTATATTAGGCGGTCACGAAATGTAGCACATTCAAATTCTTGCTCGCGAGGCAGTTTTCATGCAAGACTTTATGTAAATGATCATGAATTTATAACGCAATCATTCACACAGGTTCCCTGCATTGCAGTTCCCAAATGACTTTAACTAACACTTAAGTTTTGATTATAAAGTTTGACATTTCATAAAATTTTGTTTTCATTCTACCATTAGCCTTGGACAGATGACCCTGTAACCCAGACAAGAGAAAAAATGCATGCATTCATGTTTAAAAACTCAACGCAGCTTCAGAAGCTCACGTCATCAAGGCCAACGCTGCAGAAAGAAAAGTCTTATAGTACGACAAAAGAGATGGTGCACATTATGCCTGATCCAGGTGCGTCTGTGGACCTACTCGCAGGTTCTTCACAGCGATCTTAACAGGTTCATTTTCTGAGCTCTTGAAGGAGGAGGACTGGAAGGCGAAGCGGTTGATGCATTCCTGTGTGACGATTTCCTGAAAAGAAAACGATAAGGATAAATTGGTCGGAAGGCACATCGACGATTTCATCAAAGAAAAAGGACAAGGATAAACATATCGCCAAAGGGCTTATTGGGGAATTTTAAATACAGTGTGTATATAGACGAATGAGCAGCATCGAAGTTGTTAACATTTTTATGATTCCCATCGTCTATTTATTGCGAAAAAACATCTCCGCGCACGACTGTTTGGGTAGTCTCGATTAGTGAATTATTTAGCCAAAGACAATTTTCAGTGTGTATTACATTTTCCGTCGGTAAAATATTTCAGCAATACAGATTGAACATCGTAATAGATACTAGACATCAATTAACTTAAACCTCAAAGTCATAACTACCATGTGAAAAGTATCATAAAAAAATCTTTTTGCCTGGAAAACTATCGTTTTCGTTCGACGCTGCTCGTGCCGCCACAATTTCGAAGCTATCAATTATTGCCTTCACTCTCACCACACTCGGTCGCCGTCAATACCCATTACCCGAATTTACTCAACATTGGAAAATTATGCAGCACTTGAGATGAAAGCCAAAATCTCAGTTTCAGACTCAAAAAATAAAATTACTTTTCCAATTGAACATCTTATGATGAGGCATATCTCGTTTCTTTGCAGCTTCAAATCACGGAAACTGAAATTCAAATGTCTATATTATTGAAGACGATTCGAATAAGTTCCGTAGGGATCAATATTCAAACCCCTCTCCCTAGTTCTGTAAAACAGAAGATCTGAATTTCAGAATATAAATAAAAAAAGCCAAAATCTCAATTCTGTTCTTCATTCCGTCATCTCAACGGAGTTTTTTGTGCCAATTCACTCATAATCAAAGGGTCAAGACAATGGCGTCGTAAATTTTTGACTTCGGTTTGTTAGATAGTAATGTTTATCTGACGAACGTTTTAGAAACTCGAAGTATTCCATCGGGACAAGTAAGTTTTGCTCCTTATTGAGGCTTTACTGGTACTTCTGCGAAATTTTCCGAAATAGAGTCGTGAGAGCGGAGACCCGCTGTAGCTTGGCTGGTAGTTCCGATCCCGAACACTTTTCTAGATAATACGTGGGCAGCCGCCGTCCTGATTGGAAGCCCAGCCCAATATCGCATCAATGGCCGTTACTCATCGACCTGGTGAGCGCTCGATAACATTTTTCGCTGTTGTCTCACTTGACTGAGCCGTCAGAGCGATTTTTACGACCGCTGCTGCGCTCCAATAATCGTAATGACTCGCAGTCATAGTCCCCATCGAGGTCTGCTACTAATTCGGCATTATTGATGAGTGTTTGAACGGGAATGTCTGTTCTTTCGCATAGTTAAGCTTTTCGAATACTGAAGGCCATAATCATTAACCTGGAGGAAAAAATGTCCGATGAGCAATGAAGCACTCTCTCGTAAGCTCAATGAATTTCCACGTCAGTCTCCCCTGTGCCTCTGTTGTCGCAACTTCACTGGCAGAATTCCTATTTTCCAAGACTTGCGCAGTTTTAGAGAGTATAACGGCAATTTTTTCTTTTAAAATTTGCAACAAAATCTATTGAAGTCTTCCAAACATTGCTTGAGCTTGAGCAACAACTCATCAGTGTTGAAACGTTTGCGTATTCACATAAGGTATTAGTTATTTTATTTCATAAATACACAGACTTCCAACTAATTTTGTTTCAGCCTCATATTACTCACTGTCTCGTGCTTGCTATTCTACGCAATGCTTGAACAGACAAACGCTTCCCTATAGTATATCTTCACTGCAGGTAAAGGTTCCCCAGTTGTTTCAAGTAGAATTTTCTCCACCAGCAAAATATGTATTAAAATATACAGATACATATACGTGATGTGCATACCATATACTCGTATGTCCGGTTCATTTCTGAAATAATGGAAATAGAAAGTATTGTGGTGTATGGGAAGGCACTGAGTGCTTTTCATTTTTTTACGCTCAATGTTTGGACAAGGAGAAATTTTTATAGGCGAAGCGTAAACTATTCGATCACGATGGCCACTGCCTCCTGCTCTTGCATGAGCTCTTGTAAATGAATTGATTTTCTTTGATAAAGAATTGCTTTATTTAATTCAAATATCAAGCTTAAATAAAGCTATTCAGAGGATAATCGTTGGGATTTCAGCAAAAGCTTTAACTTGTTTCTGGCGGCTTCCGCCTGAGTGAGCTGAGCGAAATGGGCTTACGTGTTCACACGCTAACGAAAAAAATAATGAACGAAAATTCTCTGTATATGATTATAAAATGGCAAAATGGTCTTCACAAAAGGGTAGAAATGCTTTTGAAAATGTAATAATTTGGTTTTCAATTACAATTAGTGGCAACTAATTACAAAGACTAGCTTTAAGCATTTGACAGAACAATTCCTTGGGTATTATGTCGTACTACATAGACAGGACCTCTATATGTTGTGTATATATACTTACGATTCCAAATATCAGTGCGTGAAATATGAAACAGAATAACCCGAGTATATCATGGGGCTAAAGTCCTGCGATCAGGTGCAAGGGTCAGTTATTATCAGTAATGAAGGCTAGAAATATACCGAAAAACTGATCTTGAACTCTCTAGTCTGAGGTAAGTAGAGCAGCAGAATATTTTCGTATAGACTTCGACGGTCTCCAAAGTAGCAAAGACGACGAATAAGTTCAAAGCGTGCAAAAAAATTACATTCGTTGCTATAGGTTTGATTTAGATCAATGAAATGAAAATATTTAGAATTATTAGTGACCAAGTTCACTCGTGATGAAAATTTGTGCACTGTGTGCGTAGTAAATTTAAAATTACCTTATTTTATGATTTTTCGATACTTCCTGACAACACGATGGTCTTTCTCGGTTAAACATGCATCATGCAGAAAATAAATAAATGTTGAATTGGAAGAAATACATTTGCAATGAATGAAAACATACAACCAAATCGTTAAAAACGCAATTTTTATTGCTTTAAAAAATTGAAAACAAACTTTTATTGCGGAAATTGAAAACAAGGAAAAAACGTTGACATTGATGAAGGAGAATTACACCCATTATCCTAACTGAACTCTGAAATCATATTTTATTTATCAACAAACATTCAAACGTGTATCTCAAGTGCGGGTGAAAATATACAACGAAATCAATTTCTTCATTTAACTTTGTATGAACTCAATGTTATGCCAAGTTTTTTCTAAGAAATCATCTAAGCAAAAGAGTCAAACAATTCACTTGGAGAAGAGATTGTCGATATTGCTTACGAGAACATGAAGGAGGACTCTAGCCTTCCTTAAATGGTAGCCAAGCCGTTCCAAGAGGTCTATGGCTAATCCGGGGGCTGAGAGGGCACCTAAAGTAGGGAAAGGATAATGCAAAAAACTTTACTTACTACCAAAGATCGATTTCAAAATCAATAATCTTGGGTAGACGTAGGTGATTGCAGGGAAATTAGAGTGTTTGATTATTCTGATGATAAAATGTTTCGGTATCTTGCAACGTACTCGACATAGCCTTTTACGAATTACCAACTTAATTGATGAACTTGTGAACCTCCTAATCGCTAAGAAAATATGAATTGTATACTTGGAGGGAACGTTGAATATTGAAGAAAATAATTCGATGAACACCAATGAAAGACCTTCTCGAAAATCGTGAATGGAAGCGACATGGAAACAGCAACTCAAACCTAGCAACATGACCTCCACAATTTCCATGGACAGTACGTGAGGAATATTACTTCCCACGACATCGACCTCTTCAGTCCTCTTCAGTTGCCATGCTGTAGGATGTACGTACACATACGTTTTTTTAAGAGAAGTAACGAGCGACTAGGAAATTGCAGGTATTTTACAGTCGCATCTTCAATTCCCAATCCCAATTTTCTGGACTGCCCTCTCTTTTTCACTCGTTTGATTGCTTGAAATATCGTTTGAATAAAAAAATACAATAACTTAGGACTACTTTTATTCACTCTACTATCCATTGAAGCGCTTTGCATAGGTTTTCTCCCTAGCTTGCGTTGAAACTTTCACGAGTACTAGACGACACGGGACCCGTTGGGTCAAATAAAATTTACCAAAATCAAACCGTAT
>VOMN01001418.1:0-17750 GCA_014899125.1 Orchestia grillus
AGAATTGAGAGATCCAGACGTTAAAATTCATTTTGACAGAGAAATTCATATAATTCAGCACTCACCCAATAATTAATTTCCAATGAAGACAACAAACGCTAGGTAGACACAAAAGTATCTCAAAGAATGTTCCACCAAGATCACAGCACCACTACACAAGCCAAAATTTCTTGTGCCAGTTAGACACAGCACCTCTACTCGGTCCGAGAGTAAACAGCGTAATGGTTAAGGTCACACGCAGATGGGTCGCTGTACCCTATCCGAGTTCCATAAGACGTCCTGAGGGCGGGCCTATGATTTCCAAGCCGTCCAATTGCGTGGGCGTATCCTGTAGGCCTTTGAGTAGCCTGCCAACGGTAGCACAGAGTGCGGTTGCTGAAATTTCGTATGGAAAAGTTAAACTTGAGTATTATTTCCAGTTGGTACTCGAGAATATCCGATAGTGGTTTCAAAAATACTTGGAGGCATTACCCTGCGTGGAGTTGTGGCTGATTATTACATATGATCATTCAGGACTGAATGATTTGAACCTACGTTTGATTTACATATAGCGTATGAATGCATAGATTATATACTTATATGTGTTACTGCAGGTAAAAATTACAAAATATTGAAATTTTATTATTATTTATAATTTTTTTCAATTACATTTGTTTCTTCCTTTCTTGTTTGAATGCTTTACTACCTCCACTCATAGTTTCACCTTATATTTTCCTTCTCTTTGCGCTGAATAAATTTACAAGTAAAGCTGTATGTTTGTGCTGGCTTTTTGTTGAAAATGTGCTTGGACTCAAAACATGTAAATTACAATGTTTTTATTACTCATTTTTACGTTCGTCTCCATCATTAATTTACAAAACAGCTGCTTGAAAAGTTACATTAGCGTTTAAATTCCGTGACCATCATGTTTCTTCCCAGCAATGTGCACTGACACGCTGCTCGTCTTATACCTGTACACTAGTTGCGATATGTGAATTCTGCACTGATGTGTTGATGAAGTAGCTTAATCGATGCAATGTCTAATGAAGAATACGATTATGCATTTACAGACAGATATGGATCACTCGTTCTTTGAAAGTTGAGTGCGCTTTGCTCTACAAACTTCGCACGAACATACTTCTCACGAATATTTCGGAGATATTTCATTCTTAATTTAGATTTTGTTTTCAGAATTTTTTCGATCAAAAGTAAATGAAATGTATATTTGAATAATTATGCAGCCTTTTTATATTACATATTTCATTGTGGAAATTATTTTCAACGTAACATTACCTTTTGTAAATTATAATCTGGTTATAACAGGAGTTATAGGAACATTTCAAATTGACCTGAGGCTAATCAAATTAAAACCTATCTTCGTGAACCTACAAGTAGATCATATAAATTTCGCACCAAAAGTATACGTCAATTCCGATAAATTTAATTCAATCAGAACCGAAAACCAGAGCATCTAGAAGAGTCTTACTAGTCAAAATAATCGTTGGCGTAATTAATTCCTTAACACAATGAGCCACAGATCTTGAAAACTAATTTGTTTATGGATACTTCAATACCGGTCTATTAATGCTCACTTGATGATAAATAAATGCAATGCAGAAATACGTTAAAAGCGTGGAGTGTACAAAAACATGATAGTTCAACGAAAATTCGGTATGCGCGCGGCTGAAGAGGCCTAAGCTACCCAGTGGAAGGTCTGAATGGCTCGTGCTGTGACGTCAGAGGAGGGGCGCAAGTAGAGGGGCTTCTCCAGATATGCCAGCGTGAGAAGCTCTCTAGCCAAGCAGTTACTGATACAAAAACAATGAGCTTAATTGGGATATGAGAATAGTAAGGTTTTACTCCAAAGCGTTCAGAAAATTCATACTTCATTCGGTGTTTTTTTTCTTGTGAAAAGAATGAAATCGATAGCGTGCAACTTTTCTACGTCTACGTTAGGAAAATATGTTTGTGTCACATTTGTTTATCTAGTCTCGCTACGGCATGATTTACCAGTAAGTCTTATCACAAAAGATAAACAGCGTTGAGGAATTTGAATTTGAATGAATGAGTTGAAAGAAATGTCGTGGATATTCGAAAAATAAAATAGAAAGATACTTGGACCCGGACAATAGTTTACGCGCTCTCTTACATACTATTTGTATGGGTGTTTTAGAAAACCACGTGGTGCACGAGTATGTCGTGAAGTACATCGCATTTTAGATTTTTCAGGATGATTTTCAATAAACTTTTTTCATTAGATACATATATAAATGAACGGAGTTTAGGTAAAGCGTTTCTATCATCTGATGAGACCATATCTACTAACTGAAAGATAGATACTTTAGCAGAACAGAAATGGGCAGCAGAGTGTAGCTAGCATAATCTATCAGGATTGTCTTGACAGTTCTAGATAAGGTAATTTAACTTACGTATCTGCAAATATCTAAACAGTTTATTGTAAATTATCAATTAAAGTCGGGTGTTGTGCAACCTGCAGTTCTACCATAAGCAGAGATTTTCGAGACAGTTGCCCTCCTTGCTTTTTTTCAGGCCGTCCAGGAGCAGGTAAAGCTCGAAGTAAGCCGTCATTTCCATTGTCCTGATTGTTAACGAGATAATTGACTTTATGTCGCCCTAAATTTAAAAAAAATTGGCGACAGCATCGGCCTTATACCTCCAAAAATGAAGCAACTCAGCCGAATCTTCTGTGGTGTGCCACATAGTCGTAAATAATTTTGGCTTATGCCTTTGAAACGTGTCGGCTTGAATAAACAGCTGTTTGTTGTGTTCTTCTCAGCCGATCCGGAAGGGAGATCGAGCGCGAATGGTACTGCCTCGAAGAAGGAACGAGGTTTCTTGGGTCTGATTTTTTTTTTTGATGGAATCTTCGGTCTCTCTTACAATAGGAACGTCTCAGTATTCGATGAGACGTTTTCATCGAATTTCTCTGTTTTCAGAGAAATTCATGCGTACGCTGTCTACGTGATTGCGTACGCTGTCTACCGTGATTGCATACGCTGTCTACGTGATTGCGTACGCTGTCTACCGTGATTGCGTGCGCTGTCTACGTGATTGCGTACGCTGTCTACTGTGATTGCGTACGCTGTCTACTGTGATTGCGTACGCTGTCTACCGTGATTGCGTACGCTGTCTACCGTGATTGCATACGCTGTCTACCGTGATTGCATACGCTGTTTACCGTGATTGCATACGCTGTCTACCGTGATTGCATACATTGTTTCTCAGGCCAGAGCGAGTGAATTAGAGACCTGCCATTCGTCACGCTACGTTTATGGTTTCCATAGTCCGGCTGGTAGATTTTTACTAATAACGCAAGTCCTTTGAGCCCCGAACCAAACAAGAATTGGAGTGTAAGTAGTAATAACCTAAAATACGGCCAGTTGTGCAATGATTTTCGAAAGCTATGATGTTGGAAGTATTCGAAAAGCAATAAAGGCAAATCAAATCTCAAATTTAATTCTAACACGAAAAAAATATTCAAATCGTTACTTCCAACAGAATAAAGTGAACGCATGATCCTTACAAACTGCCGGGGCCGCCATCCATGCCACGATCTGGCGTCGGCGCAGCCACAAGCCGTCGCAGCTCTGGAACATGAGAGCAATGCCATAACAATGCCATAAAAATCCTAGTGCAATGCCATAACAATGTCATAAATTAGTTCAAGCATGCGTGGGAGGCAGCGAAATAGCTCACAAAATTCCCCACACGAGTCCAGGAAACAGGAGTTTAACTTGTTGGTTTACAGTTAGAAATAGACGTCATCAAAGGAGACTGATTATAAATAAAATGAATGATTTAATGCAAAGTTTGGCAGATTTCAGAGTACTGATTAACCGTGACGAGCCTAAATCACGGGTCCATGCCTACAGAGCCTCCAATGTAGATGGCTGGGGCTGAGAAGTTCATGTGTGATCAGAGCAAAACCGGTTCTCACCTCGAGATAAGCTGTGCTGGGGTCCGACCATCTCAGAAGAGGCGGTCGCCTTCTGTCATTCGAATTGCCTCCACTCACAGGCTCCAGCAGCGGTGGTCCTAAGGCGCCAGTGGACAGAGGGGCGAAGGAGAACATGGAGGGCGAAGTGGCAGGAGAGAGAACAGCGAACAGCCCTAGCGCGATGCATGGTGAACAGCCTTAGCGCGATGCATGGTGAACAGCCCTAGCGCGATGCATGGTGAACAGCCCTAGCGCCACTTGCCTCGTAAACCCAGGCTTTCAGAGAAATTCATGCGAGCCTCAAAATATTGTATATGGAACGACGCTCAAAATGAGTTTCCGTCCAATATCGTGGTATGGAAATAAAGTCTTTCTCGAAAAAAGCCTCACGTGGCATCCAGATTAAACATAAATCATTTTGGGCATCATGGTAATCAGTCGAATGAAAAGGTGAGTGACTACCTGGGCTCTCACGCGGGTGATTTCGCTCGTCCTGAAGCCTTCGTCATTCGTCGCTTTAAGCTGTCGACCCTTCAGCCAGTTTTCCTGGAGGTCCCATGGGCCCAAGCTGGTCGTACCCCCTATTACTGCACTCACCCTCCTCAGCTGCACCTACCCCCCTAGCTGTACTCACCCTTCTCAGCTGCACGTTTGGTGCAGCTGAGGAGAGTGGGTGCAGCCTCGGTTGCTGCGAGCAGCCTAGGTTGTTGCGAGCAGCCTTGGTTGTTGCGAGCAGCCTTGGTTGTTGCAAGCAGCCTTGGTTGTTGTGAGCAGCCTTGGTTGTTGTGAGCAGCATTGGTTGTTGTGAGCAGCCTCGGTTGTTGTGAGCAGCCTCGGTTGTTGTGAGCAGCCTTGGTTGTTAGCAGTTTCAGTTATTGTTTGGTTGTTGCGAGGAGACCTTGTGAGGAGGCCTTAATTGTGAAGAGTCATTATGTGAAAACCTTGTGAGAAGCCATAGTGAGGAAACTTAGTGAGAAAACCTAGTGAGGAGACCTACAGCCATCAGACTTGGTTTTGGATATCTATTCAGTTCTATCTTTCTTTTGGCATCATGTAATTGATGCCAAAGTTCAGGGTCGTCCTCGAAACAATGACTGAGTAGATACGTAATGTTGTTGACCCGCAGGACTAACCCCAGCGGGGACACGTGCCCTGGAAGAGAGATAGGCTCCAGCGTGGGACTTACCGAGACCCTCCTGATTTTACAGTCCTCTCAGCTCATTTTTTTCGACACTTATCGATAAGCAACTCTCCGGCGGCGCGAAACCCGAGCTAGGGCGGCCAAAATTTCACATACATGTAGACATTCCGAAGACAAATTTACACTGAGCGTGTCACGCATAATCTTTCTCGAACGAATGCCAGTGACGGTGGCGTTCGAAGACAAGGAATTTTCTTCACAGGGTGTGAATATAATAAAGATACAATGAAAAAGTTGATAAATTCACCATCATGTAATATTGAGAAGAAGAATTTATTAATGATTGATAAAATATAATTGATTGATAATTTATAAATCTGAATTAACTAGCCATCGATTTGTACGAATTGATTACTTGTTGATAAAAATGAATTTATTCTTAACTGGTAGCGCTGAATTGGCAGTTATCTGTTTTACCATTGAGTGTAAAACGTACTTAACGTACCATGCTTGGAAATACATTTGGATCGCTAGAATGTTTCTACTGGCAACTTCGGTCAGTCCCTTATCATTGAAAAAATATATATATCGGGCTCGTAAAGGGTGTCAAGAACGCAGCCCACTTCGCTGCGGGCTGTCGGGCGGTCCAGCTCTGAGCTGAACTTCCTCCTATGACCTAGTCGAGACAGCAGCAACTAGTTCTTTTTTATTCACTTCTCGAAACGAATAGAAATGTTTTGCTGCATTTGCAGGCACACTTTGAAACAAATTTTTGCTCCTTTCTAGTTCTTAAGATGAAGCCATAATTTCCTATTTCTTTGTAACGAAACAAAAAGAAAAAGCATAATTTTAGTGTTGGAACTTCGCTGTGTAGTCAGCTCGATGAAGCTTCAAGGTTAACTTTCGTCATTAGGATAATTTCCTGGGAATGAACAACATTTTCGGTTTTCTTTGCAATAAAAAGAGTTGTAAAATAACACTTACAGTGCCCGGAAATAAGTATTCGGACAATCCTATTTCCGGCGTATTTTTAAAATTTAGAGCTCAGGTTTAGGGTTAAGAGTAGGGGTAATTCAGTGAACATATATTCAGAAGAATATTTAAACTGAAAGGAACATTGTTTATTGACAAAAATCAATCAGTAAAAAATTATGGGACGAGAATAGTAGTTCAAAATCGAGATAATATTAAATCTTTCTAATTTTACCACACAAATTGAGTATCTTGATTAAAAATCTTTTATGAAGCTTTTAGAAACTTTAAGAAACATGATAACAATTTTTTTAGAAAATATAAAAATCCGTAGGAATATAGCAATGGACAATGTACTGATTGAATAAAATACTATTTTTTTTTTTTCTGTATCATTTCAAAAATAATAATTTAGTGCATTTCGTGTTCAATTATCGATAAATGATAATAAAATTAAGATTATTGTTCATTAACATTATTATAAATGAATTAATAATTAATACCACTGTAACATTGATAAATGTTACATTGATCAATTTTGACCAGTTCATGTGTACCGGGACGTTTGAATACACAATGTACAGTACTTGTGCGACTGCGTGTGGGATCATAGCATGATGCAATAGTCCCGAAAGATTAAGTGCTGTATGGAAGTACTTTACGGTGATGGTCTTGCAAATTGTTTCTTGTGAAAAAACGTGTGTCAAGGAAAATTACGTCCAGCGCTGAGGAGACCTTGTGACTTGCAACACCCTTGAAAATTACGTCCAACAGCCTCGTTGAAAAATAATTCAAAACCCAAGCACAAGGAACACCTCATTGGAATTATTAGTGCAAAATTCATAAAACATACTGAAAGATTGGAATATGAAATAAAAAAAACGATAAAATGCGTATCAAAAAATGAAACTCGGGCATAAACCACAACCCGAAAACACTTATTAGGGGGTTGCAATTTCGGCAGCGTCTCACTCAAACACGAGTTCTTTAGGCACCGCATCACAGAGATGGGGTCTTGGATGACGTGCTCTTGGGCTAAACTCTTTGGAGGTGCCTCAATTGTCTTGCAAATGGCAGGTACGTTCATTTTTGGCTGTATTTTATATATGCAATAAATCGACAAGATCTGCTTCTTTATAAGCGATGTCGAATTTATGAAACACGTAGCCACATACGTCGATAGGTGACATCCTGCAAGTACGATCTCATCCACAGCCGCAGATGTTGCAAATGTAACATCGAGCCCATCACTTATATTGATGTACATTTCACTTATATTAATGTACATTTACATGGTCCATCACACATGCCTTTTACATGTTCAATTACGAGTATGTATATATGTATAATTATTCAGCGTATTTTATAAGTGCCTATAGTTATACTTGCATTGGGAGCGAGTTAATTTACATGGGAACCAAATTAATTAGCACAAAGACAGAATTAATCTGCACTTAGATTAAATTAATTTATATAAGGACGAAATAAACTTGCAAAATGATATAGATGCTTAGGCGGAAAAGGTAGACCAGGATACTGCTGCAACATACTTACGGTATGTTGCACAGATCTTAGTGCAAGATTTTGTGCAGCAGAATCGAGACTGCGATATTGTCTTACACTTGGGAGGAATAAAGTGCAAGTTAAAAATGAATTAAAAATGTCGAAGTAAGCGTATATTCGATCTGGGAAATTTTATTTTTGACCTATTTGGGAATTTCGGTGTCATGCCACGAGATGATCAAAGCACGGCATGTGTTTGACGAGATGCTATGCTACGAGAACTTTATATTTTGTTCGAAGCAGATTTTCTTTATCAGTTTTCATCACTCGTGTAACATGACTTTTTTTTTTTGTTTCTTCAAATACTCCGTCCAAACAACTCCCACGAATTAATGACCCAATAGAAACTGAGAAGTGTTTTCGAAGTTTAAATGCCAGGGGAGGCTCGAATACAAGATACTTCGCCTCACTTGATATTCAATCAGTCAAGCGACGCTAGTACTAGGCCTGAGTTGTGCAGAGAGTTGTAAACGAGCTTCTCCGGTGTCGGAAAGATGAGAGAGCGGAAATTGATAGCTTAAACCAAGGACTGAGTCATAAAAATAAATGATGAGACTAAAAAATGCAACAGACCCTGAACAATTCTTCGCTGTGATGGGACCCACACTGTTAAACGCTCTACCTAAAGATCTGAGAGAGTTCGATGGTTCCCTAGACGTCTTCAAGACGAAGCTGGACAACTTCCCACAAACTATCCCCGATAAGCCTCTCTTGCCTCACTGTTTTCAAACGGTAGAGGGAAACGGCCTCATTCAATAGCTCGCGGATCTGCGAAAGCACACTATGCGCGTAAAGCGGCGGCACCCCAGTGTGGCCTCGGCGTGACGGCTGAAACTTCAACAAGTACATCCAAGTACAAGACTACAGGAGGCGAAAAGGAAATTTTTCAAGATACTATTTTGGTGAAGTAGTAGGACACTTTAAACATAGGTGAAGCAAATGTGGGCGAGCAAAATTATCTTCTTGAAAAGAATGTATCTTTATCAACTTTAGAGTTATACTAATTTGGAAAAAAGATATACTTTTTTGGGACATCTTATACGTATAGGGTATAATATTGATTGGTTAGTGTACAGTTCTTCATTCCCCATTCAGGGTGTCCCAATTACCCATTCCGGGTGTCCAATTCCCCATTCGTGTCCCAATTTCCCATTCGTGTCCTAATTCCCCATTCGAGTCCCAATTTCCTATTCGTATCCCAATTCCCCATTCAGGGTGTCCCATAAAATGTGCTCACTTTCTGGCTGCCAATTCTCAAATTTTTAGTTTCAAGTTAATGTTATAGTTCTAATAGTTCTAAAATAATATTATAGTTCAAATAGGTCGGTTTCTGGGAAACCTAATTTTTAAAATAAAAAAGAAAACCAACGTAATTGGAAACATCTTTAATTAAAATTCTTTCGCACACTTTTGGGGATGCTGAGCTTCCATCATCAATGCTGAAAACATTCACAGACGTACCAGGGAAATTATGAAACTCTAAAAGTGATAATTAAAATGAGAAAACACAAACATTGTCTTTAAAAACCTAAACTCGAAACTTTCTTCTTTAACGCTGCTCGCAGTTTTCTGCTTACATCGTGATGTATTCATTTATTTTCTACACAAGCAGTATATGATAAATTACTGATGTATCTCTCACACTGATGATAAATGTAGAATTATTCGAAAGCTTTATACCAGCTTTAGTAGGAGTGGATGTCATGAATCACCAAAAATACATTTTTAGCCGCCTTGGTTTCATCATTTTTATAATGTATTATCGGAAAATGATGGTACCAGTGTACTCGTTGCATTTCACGAATTAGGTTCTAAAGCTTCGGATAGAACTTTTTAGAAACTTGACACTCGATTGAGCTCGAGTCTAACAGGATGCATAAGTTGCTTTTCAGCCCTTCAAAGTTTATTCGTAAGTTCAACCGACATCATTAGACCCTGGCGTTCACTTGAACTTATAGTATAGAGCGAGTGAGGCGTAGAGCGAGTATAGAGCGAGCGAGGCGTAGAGCGAGTATAGAGCGAGCGAGGCGTAGAGTGAGTATAGAGAGAGCGAGGCGTAGAGCGAGTATAGAGCGAGCGAGGCGTAGAATATGGAATGTACAGTTAACTTCAAATGAACAAAAACGAAAGCGCGTTGATATTAGCTGACACCGCAGAAAATCATAGAATTCTCGAAACTCAAACGACAAACCTAATGATTTAGACTGATTATGCAACGCTACTAAAGTCTTTTCTAACCCATGTGATGTTTTTATTTTGACTAGGCAATAAATCTAAAGTACATTCGATACACCCCGTTATTAGCAGCTTTATACATACGAATAATATATGTGCATCAAATATTATCCGTACCCAATTATCTATGCTAACATTCAAGTATCCGAGCAGTTTTCTCTAAGTTCTTTATACGAAGAATTCTAAATTTCAGAGGGACTAGACAAACAAATATTGTAAAGACATATTTTCGTGAGGTTCTCGCTGCAAGTTGTACGAGACTTCATTTTTTCAGACGAAGCTTTACAGTTGCAAGTGTGTCCTGATCGCTCGCAGAGAAAATCCTTAGACTGATAATTATTCTTGCTCATCCCTGTATAATTTTTACTCCATAATTCTCAATAATAATGTTTACCTAATGTGTCTTCTCTCTAAAATGACTAGATTTAATATCACTTTACTTGTTTGGTTACATACATTTTTACCTGTTCTTTTAAAATAAAATTATTTGAAGAATCGCTCATTGGCTCACTAATAGCTCGAGCCGTCAGAACCATCGTTGATTTTTAAAATGAATGGCATTTTTCAAGTGAAACATATAATGGTCACAAATGTTCCACATCGTATCCTTTGAAATACGTAATTCACAATCAGTTTATACAACCTAAACAACGTCACATCGTATTCCATTAAAAATCAATTAACTCCCTTTATGTTAGATTCATTTACTATACTAAACTTAATTAACTATCTCCGACACTACTGTACATCTGCGTGGCTCAAAGTGAAAATCTTTTGTGAAATAATGAGAAAATGGACGGAAAGACCAAGCCAGCGGGCAAAAAAAAAAATAGCCTGTTATTAATAGTAGTGTTCTGTCAGCACATATGAGCCCCAGCAGTTGCCCTGCGCTCTTATTACCAAGAGGTTCCTAAATTTTGCCTCGCCTATGACGTCACTGCACAAGCGGTGGAGACCTTCTAGTGGGTTGCTGCACCGTGTCTAATTAGCATGTTTTTATATGCGCTCATTTACATACTGGTGTGTTGAGCTTATTTGTTGTCGAGTATGCGCTAGTATGCCTGCATTCACGCATCCGTAGACAAATTGAAGTGCATGATGTACGGCTCTCGGTCTATAAGAAATCAATGATGTTAACGGTTGTTTAAAATCATAAGGCTTTTCAAGAAATTTTGAAGCCGAGTCCCGATTTTATATTATTTTTTGAAAATTTACGCGTATTCTCGGTTTAAATTTCATGTTTTGTTATGGCTTGATTTTGGTTCAGTTCATAGGAATCTCATTTGTAATGTTTTTGTAACTCGAATCACACCTAACGAAAAATGCATAGTGACGGGCCAATGACGGACAGAAGAGCTTAAATACTTTATAGCCGGAACAAATTGTATTATTTAAATGGTCACAATGATCGAATAGAATTTTAATTGAGTCATCAACAATAAAAAATAAGAAGAGACACCCAGAGAAAGACCGCCGCCACTGCGCGACACAGCGAGGCTGTGTCGCGCCTCCAATACCTGGTATGAAACGTCGTCTAAAAGATGCCGTCCACACTTTCAATCTTTGAAGCGAATTTCACGTATTTCAACTCTCCGTGAACACAAACACAACTTGCGCGCTGGCAGATTTCGGTGTGTTTGTGTTTTGCAACATGCTCAACTGTCTCGGAACGCAACCAAAGTCCTACGCCAACTTCTGTTGTGTTCAGAATGGTGGAGGTTGTTGGAGTTGGACAGAACGAAGTGAAATGGCAAAGTAACACATACGACCACCAAGGCCCCATGGGCAGCTACAGAGCGGAGGCTTCCACATCACAAAAGCGACGACTAAGTAAATTACGAGCACAGCGTGACGGGTGTCGAATTACTGCATACTATCTGTTGACTGCTTTCTAATTTGTGTCAATAGGGTAACGAGAGGGCGGGTTGCCTGTTCAAAAGGCGTACTGTTTGGAACGCGGATCTCAGTCCAAGTTTGTGGCCAGGACGTGCTTAATTTCGACGACCATACCTCACCTGAGCTTTGGTGGTCAAAATTCTATTGTGGAAGCCGTAAGTAAAAAATTATGATGCCTCAAGATCTGCCCCCTTGAGTCTATACAGGCCTAGGAGAGGTAGCAACCATTCACCAGATGGTCATATTTGCGAGCGTCAAGTCCGTCTCGAACATCGCGAGTAAGAGTTTTACATAATTTGTGTAATGTTACGCGGACTAAACTACGTTTGTCTGATAAATATTAAATTAACAAGTAACGCCACCTTTCTCACCTATTCATAACCGAGTTGCCACCATTTCAGTTGAGTAATCAAGTGAATTGTGTCCGTTGTAATTGTGTCCGTTGTTAGCGATTGTTAAATTGTGTCCGTTGTTAGCGATTGTTAAACTGTGTCCGTTGTTAGCGATTGTTCAATTGTGTTCTCGTAGTTCCTACCTAAAATCATGTAGGAAAAGAATTTGAATTCTTGCTCGACGTAAACTTTGTACAACTGTGTTCTCCAAATCCATTTAGGGCATTTGTCATTGTGTTTAGCAGCAGTCTGGAGGATGTCTCCAGCATATGGAACTTGATCTTGCTCGTTTCATTTCCGTGTTTATTGTAGACCTAGTTTGAGTACCGACAAGCTCAGTATCACGTTCAGTTACTTCAATTGAAATCCCAAGCACATATTATTCAATTATTACTTACACTTAGTAAAGATATCAAACATATCATATATATATATAGTTCTAGGTTCACGATCTAAAGCATGAAAAAAATGAACGACGAAATCAATCTTCGAGACACTTATTGACTGTGATTTACTTCCTTTGAAATCCACTGCATCCCGACTTTCCTCATCAATTACAGCCTTCTGCTCGTACACATGTATTCTGACGTTCACCTCGAATTAATGATTAATTATTTCCTGGTGTCAGCCGGCGGTGGCGGCTCCCTTCAAATCCTGAGATTGCCTGTGTGGGTGTGTTGTGTCCTGCTGGCGTGTTGCCTGTGTGGGTGTGTTGTGTTCTGCTGGCGTGTTGCCTGTGTGGGTGTGTTGTGTCCTGCTGGCGTGTTGCCTGTGTGGGCGTGTTGTGTCCNATAGTGAAGCTGGAAAGTGTACAACGAAGTTTCACGGCGAAGATTCACAAAAGTATCTGACCGGAAGTATTTGACAGTGTATTTTAACTTTGCACAGTCGCACGAACCGTACAGAAGTATCTGACTGGAAGTATCTGACCAGAAGTATCCGACCGTGTATTCTAACTTTGCACAGTCGCACGAACCATACAAAAGTATCTGACCGGAAGTATCCAACCGTGTATTTTAACTTTGTACAGTCGCACGAACCGTACGGAGGCAAAAAACGTAGAATTTGTAGTACTTCAGTGGGACGAACTTGTAGAATGGATTATAATTTATTTATTTAATATGACAGAAATGATACATGAAGGTTAGAATTAGAAGGAAGAGGGAAAAATAGATAAAAAAACCTCGTTTTCTTTGGGATAATTTTAAACCGCAGCTTACTTATCGATTCCTTATGAAATTATCGTTGAATTATACTGTGGAGACTGCATTGATGAAGTGCACACATTGCCCCTCGCAATAAGAGCTATTATCGGGGACCTTCCATGGTTTTCAAGAGTTTTCCCACTAAAACGGGAACGGGATGAATTAAGTCTAGAAGATGATTAGTTCCAAGGGGAAGATTGTCAGCTCACTCGAGAAGAGCTCTCGATTGAGACACAGGATTTTCTAACGGAAATTTCCTATTTTCCCCGAGTTTTTCCGTCGTGTTCCGATTATCACTGAAAAACTATTGTGAATGAGTTATACTCTTTTAGCAACTTCTATTGCCGAATTCAATATATCTAAAACTGAATGAAAATAAAGTAAGGAAGGCATAAAAATGCTGACTTTCAAAATGATCTTATAGAAAATTAGGTCTTTTCCGTCATCTTTTATCTCCTGAATTCTACTCTTCATGCAGCATTTCTGCAGCACTGACCAAGAAGATAAATTCGCTTGCAGAAATTTACCTGCGAGTAGCACAGCGTTATCTGCTTCTTTGGCTTGGGCACGGGTTGCACTAGTGAATTACATGCGAGTTATCGATCAGGAGTGTATGCGCAATGAGCTTGAGGTACGTCAATCACGGCACGAAATGGCGCGACCACGACTTCGTGCGGCCGTCACGGCCCGTCTACAGACGATCCAGCGCCTACAGGAATGTTGATCGCGAGTACGTTAAGAACGCACCTTGTGTAGCCAACCAAGAGCGGGGTCATTATTCCTACTCTGATGAGGCGTCCACGAGCACAGATAGTAGCGGGGGGTGTTGTTGCTGCGATGAGACTGACGAAGTATTATGTACGCGCAATTTGTACTCTCATCCTGCAGCTGCACACTCTGTGAAGCGGGCAAGATCACGCCGTAAGGCTGTTTACGAGTCTGATTCTAACTATGGACAAGTGGAAGGATTGTGTAGGAATCATGGTAAAAGAGATGCTTTCAGCCAAACTGAAAGCCAGCATGGTAGGTCGCAAGTTTACTACCCGTTTTGCTACGATAAACACCGCGATATCCAGGAGGAACTTTCTTCTGGGTCCAGCACTTGTTCCACGGCTGATTATAAATCTCTTCGAAGACCGCCAAGCATTACAGATACAGAGTTTCATTCTACGTGTCACGATGAATTGACAACGAAGTATGGTTACGCCTCTGACCCTCTTGGCAAGTTTCGTAGACCTATAAATTCAATAGCTGAACCAATGCATTTGCATAAAGTCGATCACTACGCTTCAAACGAAGATCAGTCCAGCTCGAGTGGGAGTGTGGACGGCATCGCTGCCGGGACGGGTGCGAGGACTGTAACCTTCGACTCAGACAGAAGTTTGAGGAAAAGGTGGACCAAGTTTGACTTAACAAAGTGCCGCTATTGCATGACGGCAGAGCTACCGTCCAACCATGGGCTTTACGTGAGTTGATCAACGCGTAAATATATTAACGAAAATTAAATTTTGAAATTTGGTTAGCTTCTTCGGTGCTCCGAATAATGTCGAAAAACATGGGGGTGAATTGCACATGCTATGCTTGCATCTTAGGACATTTGTTGCCAGAGACGCATATTGAAACGTACACAAAATTGATCAAATAAAACTGCACCCACCGGCTAACCCATGAGCTAACTTCAATACTTCTGAGCGCAGCAGTTTAGCGCGTCTGTTCCAGGCAGTTACAGTTGGGGGACGTTTGGGCAGCTGGGTTGTCCTTGGAAAGTCACTCGCCACTGAAGTTTTTTGTAGCAGAAATGTGGAACTATAGGTTCCCGGGCATCTACGCCTGTTTGTGAAATCGTATTCGTTAGTTGGAATCTTGTTGATGTAGGTGAAATTTTAATTAAATTGTAGAGGGAGATTATTTCACCCAAGGACTTTCTCCTAAGTATTTAATTTCATTTTGAGTCTTTGATGCAATAAATTAAACAATGAAGAAAATTAGCGTGAAGTTCAATGCCAAGATCGCCACACTGTAAGAAATTATCTTTGTTCTGAAACATTGAAACAATGACCTTAGTTAATCGGAATCGTAGCCAAAATAAAGCGTTAAATCAAGTGTTGCATACGGCAGCATCTTGTTAGAGCTGTTTTTTCGATCATTTAAGGCAAAAAATCCACATTGCATTGGCTCATGAACTGTTGGTCAAAGATTCAGATAAAAGAAAAGAGTATATTTTGCAGAAAATTGGCATTATTTTTTAATACTATACCAGATCTCGTAATGTAAGGGTTGTCTAAAGTAAACGCTTGGAACTGTTGGGGTAAAGCAGGGTTTTTAGTTTCTTTTGAACTTGGAGCAGAATATTCATCAAGACAACAGGCTAATGTTCACAAAGTAGGTTAGTGTGAAATTGAAAATTTTGATGCACGTACGTAAACCTGTATGCGTTCCGTAAACTGATTTTTGACATCACCCAAAATATCACGGGTAGACGTCGGATTTTGACGGGTGACGAGGTAACAAAGCTTTTTTTTGAGTTACAATAAATTTCGCATGAAATTTGCAGTCTATTGCTCCTGCGGCATCTTCAAAGTCTGGAGTGGAAGAAAATTTCATTTTTGTGTATTGATGTTTACATTTGTATGTCATAGCCTCGAAGGTCGGGTAAAGGTCAGTACGGAGTACCTGAGAAACGAAGCGTAATGAGACTTGGTTGTGGAGCGTTTGAAGCAGTCGAATTTATTGCTCCTCAAATCGTTAAGGAAATTGTAATTTTATCGTGGAATGTTAATGGGGCGCGTGTCAACTTCTACACGAACGCCGAAAAATTCGTACGTAACGGGATTCCCAAATACCACAACGTACACTTGACGAAACATTCTTAAGTTTCATGTCGGCTTTCTGAAATGCTCGAGTTCTAAAACTCATACAATTCATTATGCGATTTGTCGGCTCATTGCCTGAAAATTTTCACAGTTCCATACTTTTGAATAACAACCAAAAACTGCGGCTCTAACAACCAAACGAAAGCTGCAGAGGAGAATAAGACAAACTACTAGCATAAATGTATTTTGAATTTAATCGTTTTCCTTCCACGCAACCGTCACTGAGGCAACTCGCGACCATCCAAAGAGCCCCAACAATCCAAAGTTGTCCCCCAGAATGCTGAAGGAGACGTCGTCTGCCCGGTGCTGAGCAAATACCAGTGCCCCTTCTGCAACGCGACGGGCCCCAAGGCTCACACCCTCAAGTACTGTCCCCAGAACCCAATCCTGCGGGGGGACCTCAACAACATCAAGAAACTTCCAAAGGGCACAGCTCCAGACTACCATCGCCTGGAGGCCTTCAGGTGCGCTGGTGGTGGGCTTGTTGGTCTGAGACGCGCTGTGCTGGCATGGAGGCGCGTATTTGTGGGTGTGGCGTGATGTGGGGGAGGCGTGATGTGGTCTGGACGTCCGTGTGTATTGGTGGCGTGATGTGGGGTGGGGTGGGCGTGAGTGGGTGTGAGGTGGGCGGGCGTCGGTGTGTATGTATGTGGCCGACCACCATGCCTGAAGCATTGAAAGATATTTCAATAAAATATACCTGAAGTCTTGCACTCCCAGAAGAATAATTTACCTGCCATGGAATCGTTAACTTCAGGGTGGAAACGGAAACAGTTAGATTTTTTTCTTGAATCACAACTTTTCAGAGCCGCCGATGAGCGCTTCTGGGAGTGTGGTAGTGTAGTGCAATGCTGTTAGAGTGCTCTTGATTTGTAAATCTGAGTCTGAGAGGATCGCAAAGCTAGATTTCTTAGCTTTTGTGTGTAGCGCAAGCGATTTAACACCAAGCGTCAATATTTACTAGAAAATTGTGGGTGATAACTTGGCTTGCCTAGAGCGCATGGGTATGACGATCTTCATGTTTCAGACTGAAGAATCCGAAACATAGCTGCGCTTTCTGCAAGGAGAAAGGCTTCCAGAGCAACCACCCCTTTAGGGTAAGTCACTTTCTACCTTCACCAGATCTGATTAATCTACGTGAGAGCTGCTTGGAATCTTGGCATCTTGGCATCTCGGCATTGTCATGCTGGATCATGTAGTGAAAATAGAACGACGAAGAAATTGCATTTGAATGAGATATTGACGATTTACGTGCTTGAGAAGTTTTAATAAGCTGCTGCTGTCCTAACAATGATCAGGAAATTCCTGTAGGGAATTCCGTTAATTTAATATTTTCATAAGCTTTCGAAGATGCCCTCAGTCGAAAAATTTTAGATGTCAAATGATGCATCATTCATAGCAAATAACACGTCGATCTTGAACCTCTCTGAGATAGACGCGGCGATTCAAATTTAATTGAGTGACGACGTGGCTGTAGGTTTTTGCAAGTCATTCTATTAAACTTCTGAAACGTTACGGCGTGTGGCCGTGCGCCAC
>VOMN01001421.1:0-21476 GCA_014899125.1 Orchestia grillus
GTACGGCAGCAAGCTGGGATGTCATGTCAGGTTTAATTTCCAGCTGAGGAAATGCTTATTTTTACGAAGCCACCGAGTACTTTCTTCAGAAAATGAAGCTTAAACCTCAAATTTTCATAAATGATGTTACGCTTTAATAAATTTTCTACAATAATCCGTAAAGAAAAAAGGGAATAACAAAACTTTCCGAATTCTACAAAGAGTTAATAGCTTAAGCCCTATTACGCAATATCTTCTACTTTTACAAGCTGATCGTGTAAGTGTTTTTTTATACTTTTATGCTCAAATTTGCTATCATTTAACTTTTTGTGGCAAACAAACAAACAATGCCTTAAGCCAGTCCAGAGTTTAAATTCTGGATAACACAGCTAGACCGCAATGGGTGCGACTATGAAAAATACCGAAAAAACTATGCTTAGGTACAATATGCTCACAAGTCTTTTTTCCCACCTATTACACATAGATAACACTGGCACATTCGTCTCGTAAATAAACTATAATCCCAGATTGATACAGGTTAAGAAATTTTTCAACTTTCTCTTGTGATATAATAGAGTAGAATTCATTTAGCTAGAATTACTGAAAAGTCGCAAATATATACTATGATATTTGATTCCTGTATAATTTTTGCATCGTCTCCTCACAGTCACATGTATAATTTCAACAGGGTAAATTGAAACTGTTCTTGCCCAGTGTCAGCAAATATTTACCCTAAGCGTAGTTTTACCCTGATCGTCGAAATTCATTGTATCGAGCCGCACTCAAGCCAATTGCGGAAGAATATTTCCGGCCTTAGATAATTGAAAATTTTACCTTCCGCTTTCGATTTAATGGAGACCGAGAAGATTTTTAGCGCTATGTTTGTGCTACTCTAGCAAATTGTTTCGGAACGTCTCAACGTAAAGTATATATTAAATTCTCAGAATCGTAACACAGAATCAAAGATTTCTTACATTTAAGACGCACTCATTCAATGGATTTGAGGAGAATCATCCTAAATAGGGGGTAAAGAAGCCTGTTTTAGTATATTACTGATGCAGTTAAAAGATTTAAAACTTTGACGCATTTAAAAAAAGAACTTAAAAATGCATAGTCAGAATTGTGAGGTAAATTATTGGAGACATCAGCTAAGTTAGTCAGCTTTCTTCTTTACTTCCAACGCATTGGCACTCTCAAACAGAGAGAGTTTTCAGTGGGACAAGCAACGAAAATTTTGGACATGTCAGCTGCACTAAACAATTCAGCTAAGCAACTTGAGCAATTCATTACCACGAGCGTTTCCTCAGTTAAAACATACAGAAATAGATTGCTTAGCACAATATCAACGGGCATTTTCAAATACTACTATTTTTGGGTTCGAAAAAGGTATACCACTTCTAGCGAATCCAATTGAACCATATTCTAAAGCCTACATTTACGTATAATATACATATGTATATATCTAAGTAGTATCGATAAAATACCACTAAAGTTTAGGAATTCCCCGATTTCTAGTTAATGGAAAGCTGAACATTCCATATATATATATATGAAATTAAGTTACTTATATACAATTCGTGAGGTGTTTCAGTGGTCCATCAGGGTTTGTGACCATCTTTTAACTAGTACCATCATCTGTATCTTGATAAGAAATAGCATTCAATATTTGCTTTGAACAACGCTAAGAGCGCCTTTTCTTCATGATTGGCAAGGGAATGAGTTGTTCAGTACCGTTGCAGTGAAAACTAGTGAAAACAATGCTTGCAACGAGATGTAGGCTAAGACTTATCAATACCGTAGAATAAATGAATCCAACTCACGAGCAATGCACATTTTGATAACGGAATCAGTTCTTTCACTAATCGTAAATAAAGAAATAATCAATGACACAAACATTGACAAAGCGTTTTTAAATCTAACCTATATAATCAACTCTGCATATTTGAAAAATTTTATTACCACAAGTGTAGGTCCATTTAAAGATGTTAAAGAAATGGATTTCTTATACAATTACAATGGAGTTTTTTATACATAGCTACTTGTAGGCCTGAATAAGTTCTATGGCTTCTAAGGCATCCCATAACCATTGCTGTCCTCATGTCACAGGAGCTACATTTAGAGCATGTAGCGGTAGCGGTAGCGGCCGCTGCATTTCAAAGTAGCGCTGCCCAACTCTGGCTGTATCCTACAGGTTCAGAAACTGCGTGAAAAGTTAAAAGAACAACTATTTTACGCATAAATTTTCTCAATTTAAAAATAATATTAAAAAAACTAGAAACCTACTAAGTTCAATCTACCGACCGAAAAAACATAAGATGAACAAAATTGAAGCTATTTCTCAGGATGGTAAAACATATAACGGACAAATAGAAGTAGCAAACTACTTCAACAAATTTTTTGTCAACGTAGGGAGAAACATTGCTGATGGCTTGATAAGACCAGCGATCCCACGCAGCACTTGAATTACATGGAGCACATCCATGAAAACAATTCATTTTTCTTCGCACCTACTAATGCTTTCGACCCTTCACATTACACGTCAGTAAATTATTTCAGAGTACTCGTATATTATAGAATACATAGTCTCCATTGACTAGACATAATTGAATTCCTAATTTTAAATAATATCTTCTCCTCTCAATAAATTCTGAATTTGATCAGTCTAATGTAAAGTTAAGCATAAGTGCATAAGGATATTTACATGTATGCGTACGCTTAGCATAAGGTCCTGTAGGATGCCCTAGAAGTCATCGAACTAATTCGGGCCCATTAGTAGCAACGTCTAAAGCTGTACATTGCAATGGTATAAGAAATTCATGTCTGTAATATCTTAGAATGATGTAACACTCGCGGTAATGAATTGTTTCAAAATCTGGTTTTGCAGTAAAAAAAATAAGGCATATAACATTCGAGTTTTCAGTCAGTAATATTACAGCTTTAAAATTCAACGTGGAAGGCGTAATAAAACTCTGTGATCAGAAAGAACATAACCTTTGAATTACAGATGGAAGTCGCTTTGAAACTTCGAATTTCGATTCAGAATTCTAAGCCGAGCACGAAAAGTGAAATATGAACCCAAAACATTTTACGATCTTTGTGAATACATCTTGAAGTGAAACTGACGGCACTAAGACAACCTATTACGCGTAAAGGTATGAATTGGTCTCGAAGACAGTTGCCACAAAGTTGGTCAGTTAATCATGGCATAACCCAGTTGATGTCTCAAAAAACTGGCCGACTGGAGGTATGAGAACAATTGTGTATTTCCATGCAGAAAATGCAGCGATGATCATTACGCTTAGCTTCCTGGCTAAATGCAAACATGTCAAATTTTCAGTAATACTAACAATGCAACTTTGAAATATATTTACACGTCAGACTTAGCAAAGCTGTAGGAAACTATCATTAGAATAATTTTTTCAGGTAAAATATCAGACGTAAAACAAACTCGTTTACAGTTTGAAAAAATAACGTAACCTACAATATTGCATGTAAACGTATCAGATGCTATTTAGTAACTCAATTGCTTTGATATTTAACCAAAGCTCGCTATCGTGCAGCAATATGCGACATAAATTAGACCAGAAAATCATGGCGATATTATTCTCGTAAAATAAGTAATCAATACACCTGTGAGCTCTGGAAACAAACACTGTACGGTGAACAAAACTGCCAGAGAAAAGGCGGAAAAAAAGGCCAGAGAAAGGGCGGAAAAGGCAAAGCTGAGTGATAGTCATTTATTAAACGCTATCGATACACCTTCAAGAGGTACTGAATTGTTCTCTTTTTCTAGCCAGGTAACGCAGTAAGAAGTCTATTTAACTGCTGCTGTAGGGTAGGTGGCAACCACCAGCCAGTGCTACACTGCAGTGTTGTCACTCGACACATTACAGAGAGTCACGCACTCCTCAACTCAAAGTAAAATTTGGATTGCCCATTTGGCCCGTAGAAACATGTCAACCTTTCTGGATCTCTAAACACGTTTCCTGCAGTGCTGTTGCCATTTTCTAGAGGTAAAATGACCCGCCGTTGGGTTACACCGCAGAAAACGTGGTGACATCAAGTTTCAACTGAGAGTGTTGTTCATTTGTAAACTCGAGCCCTGTTTCGTGTTCCGTTATATGCATAGGCCCAAGCAAACTCAAAAGAAATCCCTCGACTAAACCATGAGAAGTAGGACTTGTGATATCTTGATCCTCGGATCTTATCGTGAGAAAATCGTCTGAAAAAAGGTATTACATCTTTCAACTGGATCTCATTTTGACTTATTCCATTCAAAAAATGCCGTTCTTGTACAACGCTAATCGAATTTCAGAATTGTTTAGCAAACAGTGGTAGACGCACGGTAAATAAAGGGATTGTAGGAAGCGCTCGCGTAGCTAACATGCGTAAATGTGATTACGAAAAGGCTTTATTTGTCAAGGGAATGAAAATATTTGCTATGAATTTATAGAACTTCAGTGTATCGCATTATGCAGCAGCTCAGTAGCTACGAACACATCGGAACATGGTTCTTGGATGCAGATCAGACAACTGATTTAAACAAACCACAGATCGTGAAGTTCTCAATCTTCCTCCCAAAAAATCTCCTGCATTGGAAATCATCCATTAAATTAGAATAACTTAAATGAAAAGTGCTTGGTAAAAGCGCTAGACAATAGGAGTGAGCAGTGCAGTGTAAGAAATAAATTATAAAAAAACAGCGCACAATATCTCACAATGAATCGCTATCTTCTGTAACTCACCAGCAAGAATTGGCTGGCCGTGTAGACAAAGCTTTACCGTCCGTCTTTTGAAATGGGTTCAATTAAATAATAATCCTCCGTTATAATTCTGACCCAATATGATCAGAAAGATGCTGATAATTTGGTATGCTGAGAGTATGAGCTGGGCCGAGGATTTGACCCCGTTCACAAAACTCAGGTCGTCCAACCTGTGTTGTGAAGACGTGACGGCGTCGTCTGCTACACCGCACCACGAAGCACTGAGAAGCAACTGTTTTTCTCGAACAAATAAGCGCATCGCACTAATAAGTGCTAATCCAGATGTATGAGGGGCAATTGCCGCATACAATATATTTAGGTTTTCATTTACTAGAACTTTTATAACAGTTTGTACAACAAAGTACTTTTGCGCAAGTGATGTATACAGCATTGAATCGAACACTACATGTTACATCGTCTTCGAAGCAATCGATGTATCTGTCAAATGAAGCAAAGTTACTTGACGCATGTGTTACTTTGTACCTCGAACTAAAGTTACTTGGGGCATATGTCACTTGAAGTAAAGCTACTTGGGAAATCTATTACTTAAGCAAAGTTATTTCACGTATCTGTAACTGAAAGCAAAGTTATTTGAGGCATCTGAGACTTGAAGCTAAATTACTTGAGGAATCTCTTACTTGAAGCAAAATTACCAGAGATATCTTCAGCTTAACGCAAAGTTAAAGAAGGTGTTTACAATTTCGACGCAAAGTTGCTTGATGCTCTGTTGTTTTAAGTCAGGTTACTTGAGGCATCTGTTACTTAACGCAAAGTGTAAAAAATCTAAAAACTGTTGAACTCTCTTTATAAATCAAATGAAGAAATAAGAAAGGAACAACAAAAACTGTAAAGAATAATATTATTTATCACAGAGAAAAAAGGTATTGCAGATATATTCAACCATTATCTCGTGAATTTAGGCAAAAACATTGCTGACAGCGTTCAAATGACCCGTACTCAAAAAATCACTAGCCTTATTACACTCACTCAAATGTAAGTCATTCTTTCTTTTTCACACCTGTAATTAATACGGAGGTTAAAAACTTCATCAATGACTTAAAGAATAAGTCAAGTGAAATTAATAAGTTTACCCTAACAATGTTAAGATTCATCGCTGACTCAGCACACTCCGCGCCATAGAAAAACGGCTTCGTCGCAGCGAAAGCGTTCATTTCATCTATTTTTACTGATAAAATAATAAATGATCAAATAATGAATACTTCTTCCTTGAAATTTTCGTTAACACCCAACAAATAATAACTAATGACTTTGAAAAATTTTGAAACGATTTATTACCACTAGTGCAACAACATTTGAAGATGTTACAGACATGGATTTCTTATACCATTACAATGTACTGTTTCATCTATAGCTACTTGTGGGCCCGAATAAGTTTTATGACTTCTAGGGCATCCTACAGGACCATATGCTAAGCGTACACGTACATATAAATATGCTAATGCACTTATCCTTAACTTAAACAAGACTGATCAAGTACAGAATTTATAGAAAAGATATGATTTAAAATTAGGAATTAAATTATGTCTAGTCAATGGAGACTATTCATTTTATAATATACTCTGAACTAATTTACTGACGTACAATCTGGGTGTTTTTTCAACAGTTCTTTAGCGTATGAGATTTTAATTAAACTCGTTATGTTATTTGATGGTAGTATTGTCTCAACAGTAAGAAGTGGTATTAAAATAAGTAGTAGTGGTAGTATTTCTTAGCGCTTTACTTGCCTGGAGTATGTCTCGCCGTACGCCTCACAATTTAGAAGTCATCTACCATTTATATCATACTTGGGGGACCTGTCACTTGAAGACTAGTGGGGATTCATTAGAAGTGGCAAAACTAGTTGTATCTTTCCACTAGCGCAGCCCCACCCGTACACTCACGGCAAAAAGCAACACCTAACAGTAGGAACTCAATAAAAAGAAGCAGAAATTCTACACACTCACCCAAGAGGTCAGCCCATCAGCCACAACCTCGACGAAGAGTGGCAAGAAAGTTAGAGGAACGCCTGGGCCGCCATTCTACTAAAGCTTTTCCACAACTGACTCCTGCGACGAGTATCGCTGACTCGGTGGTGAGAGGCTCAAGATATATCAGTACAGGCTTACTGCTCAGTGAACCAGCATGTTCAAGCGCAGTTCTGCATGTCCCTCGACATGCAGTGAAGAGCTTTGCAGGAGTAGTGAAAGTGGTACCATAGCTTTGCAAGAGGACTTGGCAACTGCGCAGTCCAGTTGCAAAATTCCAAGTTATTGAGATCGGCCAGAGAATGTCATCTTTGTTACTAAGAATTCTTTAATCATTGGTCAGCCAAAAAAATTATTTATTACCAATTACCTCCTCGATCAGATATCCACAAAAAGAAGCAATGTCGGAAGGGTAAATAAGAACTCGGCCAGCGCGCCACCACAGAAAGTAGTCAGAAACGAGCGTGTGTTCTTAATTTAAGCTGACTTTATCATAGGAAAAGGGACTTCACAAGGATATTGAGTCATACCGAAAGGAGCATTCTCACCCTCATATGGTGGGCGTACATGAGGCCAGGAGCTGAAGGAATGAGAGGCTGACGTAGCGTACACGGGCGGAGCACCTTCTGTACAAAATTCAGTAGAGGTTATAAGTTCGTCCTTCTGACCTACGTCCTTCTCTTACCACGTCACCAAGACAACTGTAGGTGTCGGCGTAAATGTGAAGCCTGATTAAAAATAAGAAGGCTAATAAAATCATTTTAGGAAAAAATTATATTTCACAGAAACACGAGCTAGACAGAAACTGACGAGTGAGATCACGAGTCCGTCCATTAATTTAGATGCAGGTGCTAAAAATTTAAAAGATCGACTCAGAAGAGGCTCGTAAAAAGACGATTGTCCTCAACGTAATTAAGTGGGGCGTCATCAACCACTTGTCCCTCGCCGTGTTTTGTTCAGAACAAACACTGCAGAAACCACTGAACCTAGACATGCAGATGATATACCTCAGCTGTATATTACCCACGTCTAATCCACACAGCTCCCGTGTAGGGGAACGAATATAACTTCAACATGAATAAAAACTAACAAAGAGTAACACAGTTTTAGGCTCTTGATGAAATTTCTGAACGAGGAAAGTTTCCTTAGGAAATTCGCAACACTAACTGAAAGGAGAGCAACTTGTCGTGGAGAACCTCCATTGAGATTCCTTGAAGCCTACACGTCTCATAATTTTGAAACTAACATCATATTAACAGCCAAATCGTTGTAACGCTCAAATCATGAGAAAATAAACCCCAATGCTACGACCACTACAAGATACAGGAATGCTACCAACTACCAAAAGAAAGCGTCAACTATCAATAGTAACTAAACAAAGAGCTTTCATATGTTCAACAATAATATAGTGAGGGGGAAATACGTTTAGTTTTGCATGTACTACAAATTTTCTAGAACCCCTAACAGACCATTTTACAATACATGGAATGGAACTTTTTTTAACGTTACTTCCAAAAGCTGAAATTTCCTGGCAGAAAAGAACCAACACCAAACGTGCGTCCAGCCAAGTCTGGCCAAGTATTCCCCTGCATATTATTGCCGACCACACATGAAAGTTATCACATGGAAGGCGAAGGAGGTGCGCCATCACCACTTGCAAGAGGCAGGAGGGACTCCATCTGTGGTGCGCTGCTTCTTGCGGGCCTGCAAGCTGGAGAAGAACTCTCGGATGTCCTCGTCCCGCACCACCTTTCCGGAGTCCGCAAACTTGCGTAGGTACTCACGGAGCTCCGTGCTCAGCGTGTTGAACTCTGCACCAAAACGCACCGTGTTGACATTTTCATTTTTTACAATGGATTTGTAAAACTTTGTTTTACTCCTATGCTTAATGACAAATCGGGAATGGATTATCATTCGCGGATGCTTTGGTAAACTCGAATAATGAAAAAAAACAAGAAATCTCACGTAAGTTTCTGCTAGAAGTCAGACATTTGTAGCACAAGTCTATCATGGACTATCATGGAAGGTCTCACATTTCTAATACTAAGATCAGACAACAGAAATTGATTAACCAAGGACTGTGCACCATTGAAGGAGGCCTGCTGTTGGGCATCACTCAATGTTACGCACACAACCATACAAAATCCGTGACCAGGAAATCACTCCAACTCTCGCCGTCACCAGCCACCATCTCTATCCTGGTGACACACGCATCAGGCCACCACCTTTGTCCTGGTGATACACCAGACCAGCACTCACCAGTGACCATCTCTGTCCTCGTGACACGGTCCACAGCATTGAGGGCGTCCAGCTCCTGCTCCACGCTGCGCTGCCGTGCTGTGCCCCTCACACGCTGCCGTGCCTGATGCTCGTAGTGGCCGATGGTGTCTTCTTCGGACCGCAGGAATGACACCTTCAAGCGACTGTACTCCTTCTGCGGAGCAAGGTTATGCATCAATGTCAAAGAGGCACTACGAGTATTAAAAAGTTCCAACATATATGCCCAGGCCTTGACCAACACAAATGAAACGATGAAACCAAAATCAACTTCACAATATCTGAATCCCTCGTTGTACGGAGTTGCTATGATCTCGAGTACAAAATTTCGAGATTCACCTTAAATTTTCCACAAACGACAAATATTTCAAGCAAAAACTTCAATTAATTAAGCTTGAAGTGCCTGCCAGTGCGCAGGAAAAGAGTCTGCCCATAACTTTGACCGCGCAATTAAGCATGTAGTGACATCATTCTAAATTATCATAGTATATTACTATTCCCACTCTATCAAGAAGCAATACTCCTATGAAATGAAGTGCAGATTTTACCTCCCAAATCCGGCATCTTGCAGATCCGAGGCTTGCCTCACCACGGAAAATTCCACGTGCCAGGTGGTCCTTCAATAAGTCCCCCAAAGTATGCTACAAAGTCGCACACATCCCCACTTCCCAGCGACCATCCGGCCAATTTAAATCATGCCAACCTACAAGTGTCGCCAAATGATGGAATTTCGGACTTGAGAGCTTTAACTTGAACAGAATAATGCATGACATTGGTCCCCAAACACTCCTTATGATAACACCTCAACACATTCAGGTCACCCGAGGCCTATTCACACACCAGGCAGGCAGTGCAGTCGCACAGCTTGGCCCGCCAGTCCTCAGGCAAGAAGAGGGAGCCTTTGTGGGGCGCAGCATGCACCTCAGCACGACACTTGCCTGGAAAACAATAAGTTCTAAGGTCATCACGAGCCTGGAAACAGGGCGAGGGCACAACGCGAGTAGATACCTCGGAAAAATTTAACGCTTTGTGACGAAAAAGGTAAATTATACTCATTTAGAGAGCCTACATTCCCGGAAAAATGTAAATTTAGTTTAGAACTACAATATTTCGAACAGAATAAAAAGGTGAATTTTTTTGGAAAAGGGACAGGTATGGGGTCAAACAAGATTTAGAGAGTCACATAAATTGGATTCGAATTTGAACATATGTGTATATTTTGTTGCTTAGTAGAAAACGTTTTACAGACAAAGACAGCGGGAGTCATTGTGACAACTAAGGTTGTGCTCTCGAGAGGAGGTAGAACTTAGCTGAGAATAGCTACACACCTGCCACTTCCAAATGAGGGGAATGGGTTTCCGAAGCCACAGCTCGGCGTGGTCTGTATGCGCTGGGAACAACTTATAGCTAAGTTTGCAGTGAAATGTCAAGTCATAAAGAAAAATGTGGCTAAAGAATATTGAAGAAGTGTCTCTCAATAGAATGAGGCCACAACGTGAGTTGAGGGTCATCGAGATGGTGCTATTACTTAAGAGAGGAAGGCGGGAATTTAATATGGGAGGACGTGCCCAGCAAAGGACGGTAATTAGTTTGAGGAAATGTTAAGATGGGATTAAGGTGAGAGGTTCCACACTTATCGAGAAATGTTTTAAGTTTATAAATTGAAAGTTTGAATTACTGTGTAATTGATTATTTATTGTGTATTTGTGCCGCCATGAACACAACAGGATGTGAATCGGGATGCTGTCCAAGCGAGCACCATCCTCTCGTCACACTATTAGCTGTTCGCAGTAAAAATTTTTGAAGAAACAAGCCCATAATTCCTTGGAGGTCCCTACAACAGTCTACTGCAGCCCTGAAACTTTCCAATGACAAACACATCTCCCTTCCTTTCTATTCGTTAATTTCAAGACCCAAAAATGCGATTTCCTTGGCTTTTGACTCAGGAAAAGAAAAATGAACCGCATGCAAACACACTGTCATCAGCTCCTTGGAACCCACTCTGCTAGGGATAATATCAAACGATGGATGTATACCAAACACTAGCTTTGCCCCTAATAAATGCTCGTAATCAGATCCCCCAAAGCAATGGACTCGATTAAATTCATCTACGAAAAACGAGTTAAATATGTCGTTGCTCACGCAACTTGCTTCACAAAGTTTACTTTAATTATTTACTTTTGAGATTAAAACTCCACGTTTGACCAATGCGGACCGAGTTATTTCATACGTTCATTAGTGAGACACAGTGCAGCACCGCGTTAAGCTCAACAGGATAAGAATTTAGTTCAAATCTTTTAGTTCAAATCTTTCAGTTCAATCCTTTTCATAGCACTTGAATACAAAGAAAACTGCATACACATGAAGTACAGTACTCACCTTGAGACTGGAGAGAAGATTCCTCAGCACCAGCAGCATGCTTCTCACCAGCTGCAGACGCATCAGCCGCAAGTGCATTAGCTGCAGGTACATTAGCTGCAGGTACATCAGCTGCAGGTACATCAGCTGCAGGTACAACAGCTGCAGGTACAACAGCTGCAGGTACATCAGCTGCAGGTACAACAGCTGCAAGTGCAGCAGAGGTCTGTGATGTATCCGTGATGTCTTCAGAAGAGGGTGTGCTCTTTGAAGGATGCCTCCGCACTGAAATATTTAATCCTTTTAATATCAGGAGCTAAATTGATGATGAGACAGCTTGTGAGGAGCTCTACTGTTGATGAGAGAGCTTGAAGTGGACGATCAACAGAAATAAGCCAAATTTACTGTCAAATGTGAACAGATACACCGATGCAACTGAATACCAATACTGTCCCACCTCTGAAGGTTTTTAGAAAAGTTTTACAGCACTAAATTTTTCGACATCAAAATTTAAGAGCTACAAGATAATTCTAAATTAATTACTTAGACACAATAGAACATACTGCTAAAATATGGCAAAAATCTACAGCTTTTGAGACTTGAGCGAAAACAAAATTAATTTCTCTAATTTTAAAAAGCAACAAAGTATGTTCTCCAGGTTCTAAAAAAAGGCTTAATGTCAGATACCAAGACTCGAAACAAATCACAGGAATTTTTTCACCAGCATCAACGGTCTGGAACTTCTGTATATCAACTCGAGATAACATCAATTGAACACAACCGTAGCGTCTCTCACCTCCCACTGTCAAGTCAGGAAGTATATCTGAATAATTCAGTGACAGACGGCATAGGTGCCGAAGCCTCAGGCAAGCTCCCTTCCTAATAAAATGTCTAGGAAACCTGCTAGATGCCCACCATCGAGCGCTGCGTAGCCAGACATGAACGACAGCCTCGACACGCACGAGCTGCACATCATCTCCGCGTAGTCTTGTCCAGCCGGCACGCTGTCTCCTCCCAGGTGCTACCAGCCCAACACAAGTTAATGCACTATTACAGTGAAATAAATCCTGAAAATGCCTATCAAGAAACTGAAGTAACCATAAGTTCTAGAATAAACTTGACACATTGACTGACACCGATCATTCTTGACGCACATTCTAGTTAACCTGCTTATGGTCTCGGTCGACATATGTGAATGCACTGCTGGTCACTTGGGCAACGATTGTTGACAGACTAAAACCTACTTTGAAGCACTGAGTCTTTTTTGAAAAATGCTATGATAGCTTCATCGGAAAAAAGGTAAAATAACATGGTAGAGAATTAAATTATCAAATATTCATTAACTCAGAAAACTTTCCATGGAAAATACACCAACATATTGATTGGCATTAACAAAAATTAGCAGAGCTGCTGTTGTAGCTCACCACGGTGCTACCAATAGAAAAAATACTGAGCCTAGAATACAAATGGCAAACCACTGGATTTACACCCAAACCCCCCCCTCCCCGGGCAGCCTCTCACGTTGAAGCTCCGCAGCATAAGTTGTGTCCTACAATTGCCTGCTCTACTGGAGGTCATGGGGTCAAGTCCAGATAGAGCGCTTCCCACGGGAAAGAAAGATTTGACACAATATACCTAAAAGACGGCACAAAAGTGTGGCCACGACTTAGGAAGTTCAAATTTCTTAGCAAGGATTCTCTCCCTTCTTTCTCCAGGACACGGCTCATACACGCAACCCATGTTGCTTCTTTATGTTATTTGCAGCAAAAGTTCAGTAAATATATTCCATTGAGATACGGAATAATTCCTTTTTTTATACAAAGAGGAAGGCTTGTTCTTATGGCTTTGTACTTAGTAACATTTTTCCAAATAGTCATTTTTGTTGGAGACTGTCTTTCAGGAAAATGCTCTTGAAATGATTGAATGACCTGTTGGGGACTTTCCGTTTGAAAATAATTCTTAACGATGAATGTTCTTTGTTTTTTTGTGAGTTGCATAATGGGGAGGTTCTTCGATCAGTAAAAATCTAGAATAATTTCAAATCCCTTTTTCATATTCATACATAATTCAACTTAAGAGTTGAAGCCGTATCAATGATACCAAAGCATAATACAAAAAAATTAGACTTTTCAAATTTTTGTAAGTTAATAGTTTTTTTATTACAGCCCTTGAAAATTGGGCATCGTTTTTTTGGGGACACTCTGTATAGACTGTATCGACGGGCAGTATTGCCACCTCCACAGGAACAAAAATCTTGATTTCCACACTTTGACCGTTAGGAACCTCAACTGACACGCTTGCCTAATGCACCCGTCGGGTCCAGAAGCAACCAGGTGACCACTGAATCGTGTAAAAAATGGCATTATCGCTTAAGCTTCATGCTGCAGTTACGCATGAAGTTCATAGGTCTTAGCCCTATATAAAATGCTGCGTGAATATATTAATTTTCTCTGAAAACTTCAAAATTTATCCCATCTAATATTTGTCTCAACTTTATTGGGTTGCTGCTCTTGAAGCTTACATGATATCAACTCCCTTAACGTTTTTCATTGAAAGATATTAGAATAGTCTAGTAATAGCATCATAAAGTAACCATCCTCTTCTCTTACTTCCCCATTTGTAATGAAACAGAATTTTTTGTGCTGCAAAAAATAATGAAGAATAAATTACACACACGAGTCCACTGAAATGGTATGCCTGCTCTCACTAGTCATATTCAACTAAGAATTAGCTCAACAAAATATACAATTTGAAGGCAAGTTTTCTCTATTATTGACTTATCTTTTGAACGTTAAGAATTGGAAGTAGCAACGATTTGCTATTTCTGCCTGTTTCCACAGGTTCACATCACACATGGAAATGGTGCCTCCCTCTGTAGGTTCAGGCTATGATTGACAAATGAAGTCAATTAGAACTGACCGGTTGTAAATTGGCCTATGATAAAATAGGCGTTCATATATTACACTGCATAATAAAGTTACTGTCATCTTCAAATTTTTTCTCAGTTTCACATATGGGTCTGGTCAGTTTCTTTGTTACAACTGTTGATAATATTGGTGCCAGAGCTTTCACAGTTACATTTATTTTCTTTACACTTGAGTATTATGATGGCCGAGGTCGTGATCATAAAGATGATCAGTCGTACGTCAATCACAGCCTGCATTGGTTGCCCCAGTCACTGCAACACACACTCACACCTGAGAATTGTACCAGTCTATCAACACACCCACACCTGAGAATTGTACCAGTCTATCAACACACCCACACCTGAGAATTGTACCAGTCTCTAGGAACACATTCACAACCGAAAATTGTACCAGTTCCTAGAAACACATCCAAACCTGAGAATGATACCAATCTCCAGAAACATACATCCACACCTGAAGTGGCACCAGTCCCTAGAAACACCCATCCATACCTGAAGTGGCACCAGTCCCTAGAAACACCCATCCACACCTGAGAATGGTACCAGTCCTCGCAGATGCAGCACTGAATCATCTCATCTTCCTCTGGCAGCTCAGGGTCAGGGTAAGGCCGGTGGCAAGTGCAATACAGCCCATCAAAATTCTGACTGTAGCAATTCTTTGAATTTTCATTATCTTTCCCCTGTAAAAATAATAAGTATGTCATATAAACGAATAAATGCATACAGAGTTAAAACTGAAAGTAGATTTAAAGCATACAATATCAACAATAAAATGCAGCACAAATACCCAGTCTAATTCTTTGGCTGCTCATGATAAATTTATAAAATAATTGATAAAAATACCTGGGACAAAAATATAGATAATTATAGATGCTACAGTGAGAAAGTTAGACTGTGTAGCAGATATAATAGAGAAAATCACTAGACTGACAATAGTGAAATGGTATAAACTACACCAACAGAAGTGAATGTAGTTCCAGGTAAATGATCATTTTGCTGATGGCAGGAGCCTGATGGTTGAGTAGGAAGGCAGGAGAGCTGTAGCACAGAAATGAAAATCTAAATGGAAAGAACCATTACTAAAACTCCTCTTTTCTCCAGTTTGAAAACTAAGGGTGAGGAAACTTACTGATTGCAGGAGTGTAGCAACAAACAATATAATACATCTCCATCGCACTAATTATTATAGTCCCCCTCATCAGTGCAGACAGAGCACAGTACTCATTGAACACTGGACAGTTCATTTTCCTAGAAGTGTGCAGCTCTTACTAAGATAGTCCAGTCACACAAGGAGCTTGATACTTTAACCCTTCACTGTCCAAAAGGCTTTTGGCAATGAGGCTATACTCAGGCTGTGTAGGAACAACTAGCTATAGCCTCATGCATACATGTAATGAGACTTCACTTGGCTTTGGACAAAAAATTTGCAGCACCCTGATAGAAATGGATTTTGAAATTGCTTTAGACAATAAAGGGTTAACTACAAACACCAAATGCCTCAAAAACATCACTGCATGTCTTCTTGACTAGCTTCTAGCTATGCCTTGCATTGACTCCACCACTAGTGGATATCATATCTCACCCTGATTATCCCTGCCACATATTTAAGTAGAAATAATTAAATAGGGCTAAGCTACTTACTGACTGTAGCTTGCAAGGAGTCAAGATGAACTTAGAGTTGCCGCAGTCACACCTGAAGTTGCGTTTCGTGTACAGCTCAACAATGTTGTGCGAGGCGTGGCAGTGCAAAGAGCATGCAAGGCACATGCCTGCTTGGCCCCCAGCACCACCCACTGGTGAGCAGGTCAAACAAGCATACAGAGCCTGACGGGGTAGGTAGCCCTGCAATGCAAATTATGGAGTGTTAAAGTCAATGTTGACTTCATAGCAAAATGTACCTACTTAATAAATTTTATTAGAGTACCAACTATTTGGGACAAAAGATATCCTGATACAAGGTTGATTCCAGAATACTTTTCATTAGTTTTATAGCAGATGCAAGATTCTAAAATTTTGAATAAATGCTTTCCTAATATAATAAATGCAACATTGACAGCAACTACTACCACCACTGCATAGCTAAAGATGAAATAAATTTTTAAACTAGTTTACAATTTCTTCATCCAAATTAGAAAGGCTAAATAATATAAATATATATTAGACCAAAAACCTATGCATTAAATCAGACTTCATTTTAGGATCAAAAAATACATTTATTTCTTACATCCCAGAACTATTTTTCCATCAAAAGCATATTTAAATAATTCTACAAAGTATATTTACAAAGAAGATTCCAGCAAAACATTTAAATACTAACAAAGTAATTCATTTTTTGAGTAATATGCAAGAAATCCTTCCACTTTCAAGTTGAAACATTATTACTAAATTTCTGGAATAGTTAAAATTTTTACAGATTTCAAATACAGCAAGTACACAAACACCCAAAGCCAGACATTGGCTGTGTGGCTATTTGAACATAGAATTATAACACTCTCTTCTCAGAAAAATCTTCAAGAAATATGAGCTCATAAATCCCCAACTGCAACCTATAAAGCCTCAAAAATGATTATGATTAAATTTTGCTGTGTCACACAGGTGAGCTTACAAGGCTGTAGGTGCAGTGCTTGTCATCAGCAGCCCCCAGCACAGCATCAGCATCCTCCTGAAGTGCTTCCTGCTCTTCCAGAATGTCCACCATTGTGAGGCTGTACTCTTCAGGGTTGTCCACAGGGCAGTCATCACTGCTTGTTGTGACTGAGTCTCCAGCCATGCTTCCACAAAATTACTAAAAACAGTTCTTAATACTAATCGGTAAAGAGGCATCATAGAAATGAGAAATTGGAAGCTCTGACATTTTGTTAAATTCTATTTTATACAACTAGAGTAATCCCTATTATTTTATACTTCATTTGATTTCTTTTAGCATATATTATCATTTAAAATGTAATAATATTGCATATATGACATATAAGACAGCTTATACATTAGTTAAGAAAATTGTGAATATTCGCCTCAATGCAGCATACTATACAGAATGTCCTCTTCATCATACAGCCTTCATTCTATCATCATTCCTCATTAGATCAAACTTTTTCTTGAGTTTCAGAAACCTAACTTTAATAGGCTTCTGAGCACAGAAGTTATATGAAAAGATATTCAAACTGCTGCAATACTAATGCACTCTATAGGCTCCATGGCGTAGTGATCAGCGTGATGGCCTTGCATCCAAAAGTACCAGGGTTTGGGCCATTTGGCTCAGGTGAGGCTTCTCATGTAACTGCAGAGTACTTCTCTTGGAAAAGGAAGTTTAAACCACACATTCCTCACATCCTTCACCATACCGGTAGTTGTAAGGCATTTAAAACCCAACAGTAAAACGTGTTGGAATTAATAAAAGTTCTATGGGAGTTGAGGGCCAAGTTTTTTGTTAACTTTATTATTTATGATTTTTGCATCATGTTTCTGTCATTTTTTAAGATGTAACAAGGCTATGAAATGGTATATAGAAAAATTTCACCAACTAAAGTGGTAAATAGCATTAACTTTTCAAGTCAACTCAGGTCACTCACCAAAGAGTTGTAAAAACATCATGTTTGAAAAACATACATTGATACAGAAAATTTTCTCTTACTAAATAGGTAAGTATAGCTAAGTACAAAAATGAATTTTAAATTAATGAACAAATTTCCACACTTTTTCAATTTTTTAAAATTACCAACATATAAAAACATTGAGCAGCATTCAAAGTAGGTTTTCTGCTTTAAACAAGTATATCATATATGGTTGATATGTTGTCTACAGGCCTACAGCTCATAAAAATGTAGAAATTGTAATCATGTTTCTATTCCAGCAACATCTCAATTTCAATGGTTTGATATCTCAATTACAAACACAAAAATGTTATTTGCTTGGGTCAGCCTTCTACATCCAAAACAGATGAAAACTTGGAGAAAATTAACAAGCTGGAATACAACAATGAAAAAAGTACTACTGATGAACTTGCTGAACTATATTCTCCTTTGTGGGCTCAGTGCCAACTGCCAAAGATTTGCACATGAGACAAATCACAGAGCTTGTATTATGTTAAACACTTATTATTTGGAACAATAATAGACATTTTAGTTGTTAATAGAGAATTAAGCTCACACAATGAACAAAAATTTTCATAAAACATATTCATAATGGGCCTCAAGTTACCATTGCACAATGTATCAAATCACCTGGCCTGTTGAAACCGGTGGCCATTTTTAAGAAAGGTAGATAACTTCTGATAATGACATTCAAAAAATGCCTCCTACCTACATTAAATATAAAAATATGCTGAACTTGATTCTTGAGATTTTTACTTCAGGCCTCAAGAGGCCCAACACTGAAAAAATTCAAAATTATACCTTTCATTCAGGATTTTTTCTGTTTCAATAAATCTATTTCAATGAATTTCAAACGAATTATAAGACAAAAATGGGTTACTATCGGCATGTGGCCAACTGTACAGAGCACACTATTCATTCAACAGCCTTTATTTTTGTGTCATTCAATAAGATTTTCTTCATAGTGACAGAACCTATTTTTAAGAAGTTTATGATAAGATATTATTATACAATATTAGTCAATACTGTACAAGCTGTTTCATTAACAACGAATAAAAGATTGAACTGCAGAAACGCTTTTTCGTGACGCTCTGTATACTTTAACTCTAAGGTAAACCAAGCACTTCTAGTCCGCATACAATTTTCATAATTAGTTAACAAAAAACAGCTGTGTTCAAAAGGGAAAGAAACGAGCCAGTGCACAACTACAAACTTGTAACCATGAACTTCGCGCGCACTTCTAAATACAGTTATTTAAACTGCCAGGCTAGTACGATTCAATATAACAGTCCTCCAGTCTTTCTACGAGTGGATTTGTAGCTACCCTAAAATTTGCGCTAATTACCTTAACGCTGGCGTCAGGTAGTATTTGCGCTTTACATTTTCCTGAGTAGCTTCCACTAAATTTGCTGCGTTGAAAAGTAGCGTCAGTAACTATAGAATCTGAATCCAATGTTAAAGATTTAAACCATCATTAAATTAATGGTTGAGCAAAAAATAATGCAAGCCGCTCAATACAGTTAGGCTGAAAGACTTTCTTGCTATTTTCACGGCAGTGGAACTGACGAACGGAAATCAACGCGATCCTGGCGCGGCCGATTGAAAATTTCAGAATAAAGCGTGGTTACCGTTTCTCAGCACCATAACACATACCGCTCTGAAATACCCCAAATCTATATTGATTCTTTAAAAGGCCTTATAACCTTTTATTATCCACCTAGTGTTCTTTTTTATCTAGTACCCATGGAAAATTCCATCTTACTTTAGATTATAGCTCATTATAGTTTGGACGTATTGCACGTAAAAAGTTTTTTACTGAAACAGGAGACCTTATCGGCAGTCCTGCGAATCGCTGTTTTATATTGGATTTTTTTTATCAATAACTGCTAACAAGTGTCTCATTTTTAACCATGATATCTACAAACATCCAAATGCTCTTAAATTGAAGTTTTCAAAATTTATATTGCAGATAAACAGTATAAAAATTCCTTTTTCAACCACGATCAGAGACACGAGGTCCTCTTTGCGACCCTGTTTGAGTCGGATTTTCATTTATCTCTCCCATTGTACAAAGTTTTATTTTTGACCTACGGCACCTCTAACTCCAAATTAATGCCTACTAAGTATTTGTAGCACACACACACAAAATTCTTACCACGAGCTACAGAAAAAACGCTCCTGGAAAATGAAAGTTAATAGGAATTCTAAGATATATTTGATCAATGAATGAGGTTGGTTGAACATACAAACCCTGGCAGGCAAGGACGGTTCTGTGGAATGGGAGCGCCCATGCCATGCTTTCTGGCGCCACAGTTTAAAAGAAAGAGCTCGATTAGTTTTGTCTGCAGCCAGCAGACGGAAGAATGGGGTGATGGGGGGGGGCTAGGCAACGGAGGAGAAGACGCCGATCTCATTTCACAAAGTCCACCCGGAGGAAAGACTTCGTATCTAACTCGATGCATTTCGGAGTCTCCACCAGGAGGGAAGGCGCTATACCAAAGACCCCCCCGCATCAACCCACAGAAGTGAAGTGCCACCGACGACCGTTGGCGCAGCGTATGAGTTCCTTTGGGATAGACCTCTTAGTGTTAGTGGCGACCATATTACTGAAAGATTTTTACGAGAGTTTTCAACCAGGGAGCAGTGAGGCGTGTATCCCCGTCCGTCGACTGTCCCGCTACTCTGATCTATTTTGGCGCCGAGCAAAGGTTACAATCAAGTTTCAATGGATGCAACATGAAAAGGTTGCATCCAAGTGACTGAATGAATTGCGATAATTTACCGACAAATGTAAATTGTACCCCTGGTATTATTAAACTTAGTACTAGAATACTTACTTTATTGCTCAATCAGACAGGCCAAGTAGTATTGTCTAATTTTAACGAATTGCAGTAAATTTTATCAAGCTGTAACATGAGATTCTTAGCCAGTCAATTTTGAAGTAAGTTACCGATGAAAGATTGTTAATGAAACTCTAAAATTCTCGAATTTAATCCCCCATCAAAATGTGTTAAAAATTTAAACGTTTATTTTGGACGGCATTCTACATTAGTTTAAACTGGATAAAAGTATTTCATTAGAAAATTATTTTTGATTATTTTACAAGCAAATCGGAATTAAATATTTGGTTAAGAACCATTTCACCTGCGATAGGAGGCACACCACCGCTTGCCGACATTGTAGTGACCACTACATGAAGAAGAAACCTAAAGCAAAGTTGCAGTGGCTTTTGTAGAACTTACAGCACCCGAGGACACATAACTGGCCNATCCTGGTCGAAACGAACGTACTACCAATCTGAACCTCCAACGTAGTCGGCCCTAATGCCGAGCACGATTTTTGACTGGGTTACGATCTCCAAGGTCACCTCTGGTTCTGGAACAGTCATTAACTGGATGCATGTAAAGCGTTGCCTTGAAGTAACTCGTTAGACGATCATCGAACATGGTCTGGCAGTGATTGTACGTTTCCTGACGAAGATTGTGAACAAGGCTGACCGGATAACCAGAGTTTCTATGAAATGGTTTCAGTACCACGAGTCTGTTGAAGACAATGAAGAGGTGTCTGCATTGCTTCCAACTGGAAAGAGTCAGCAGGA
>VOMN01001427.1:0-11498 GCA_014899125.1 Orchestia grillus
GCCCTCGACACCGTTTTCTACGTACGACAACACATACTAAAAGATGGCAAGTTCAAGGATGACAAAAGGAACATTCAGGGTGTACTATAGTACTCAATACTATGATATTCAACTGGGAGGTCGCCCCTTTTTCATCCGGAGGGGGGAATTAAAGGGTCAATTTGTACGTGTGCGCATGGAAAAAGTTCAGAGCTATCGTTTGAGAGTATTTTGAGCTCTCTGGAAAGAATAGACGAAATAGAGAGTCATTTTAATTATCAGGGGTTGGATCTCCCCCACACGTGGGTTAGAAGGAGGGGAATAAAAAGTATCTCCGTATGATGCCATTGTCATAAGCTCATTGAGAGCGATTTGAGGCCTCAAGACCAATTAGGAAAAAAATGCAGCGTGGTATGGAGGATCGCACCATCTTTGCGTTTGGAGGGAGGGGCATTAAGGGTCATAAGTTGTATGTGTGCGCATGGAGAAAGTTTAGAGCTTTTGTTTGAGAGTAATTTGAGCTTTCTAGGGGAAGAAGTGGGAAATGAGAGATAAGTTAAATTATTTCTTTAATAATCTTGTAATATTTTGGCATTTTCAACCCAGTATGGATGATGGTATGGAGAAATGACACTCTGGTGCTCAAAGGGTGAAATATTTCAATTATTCTTCATATGTTACAAAATAAATTGAAAAAAATTATCTAAAAATACGTTGCCCGTAATACACTTATTGTATTTTAAATGCCCACTGGTTGAATTTTCGATTTATTTCAATCTCATCATTAGGGTAATTCTAGGTAAATTTGAGGTTACATAATATTTTTCCGGTGGTTCTGCTTTCGAAGTTTCGAGAGGTTGCGAAAGCAAGGCTAGTCACGCGTTTGCAGCGTACAAGGCAAGCGAGGTAATGTATATTCTACGTAGAAATAAGTTTTGTGTCTTACTTTAAGAAAGTATGCGAAGGAGAATTGCATGTTACGAAGCTAAAAAGATTCTGTACGCTGAATATTTATGCAAATGTTGATTGTTAAATTTTATTACCAATGATATTTTTTTACTTGATGTTATGTCAACGTAATTTGAATTTTTTATTGCTTCACGATGGCTACGATTGGTTTAAATTGTCCAATCATTTATTATTAAATTACTGCGTAATATTACGTTTTACCAAGTTGCTACTTATATTCTCATGTCAAGGGGCTGTTACATTTTACAATATATGTAAGATATAAAGAATACCAAGGACATGGAACAATTGCCATGGTGTTCACCTCTGACGTGGTGGTTATTGGGTGTTTTTAAATGTTTCTCACCGTTCCGTTAAATTGATAGTAAATATTTATTATTATGACTGTGAATCTACATCATCTATACAAAACAGAAGTTTTAAGCATACTCTATTTCTACTACATGTACAGGTGGCATATCTTTCAAAGGAGAGATGTATCTTGTGATTTAATTAATTTGGGATTGTTGCTTTCCGTGTATCCCAACTTGTTCTAGCATCAGGCCAATAATTTGGTTAAGTAATTCAAATCAGTATAGGGTTGATTTCTGATGCGTTTTTATGTAATAATTTGAATGTTTAACAAATTCTTACTAATGACTGATGTCAGTTGATAATTGTTATGTTACCAACTACATTGAGTGGTTATTTACTTTGTTGGCATCCTACACTGGGCATTCTATTCATTGTACAGCTTTTCTTCTAGTATCATTGAGGTATACTTTTCTTTCTGAGTTACAGAAAAATATTTTCATATCTATAACATGATTGAAAGTTAGTTGAAAATGAGTTATATTGTACAATATGTCTTTTGCTCTTGTGCTTTCATCTGGTTAGATTGAGTTAAGTTAGGGTAGGTTTGGCTTGATAATTGGACATTAAGAAGTGTTAAATTAAGTTCAATAGAGCTTATAAAGGTGGCCTTAATTTCCATTGGATTCATATGTGAGCGCTTCAAATGTTATTCCATGCATTCCTTTCTATGCTATAAAACTCTACTAGAATTAGTTTTTACATTTCAGAAAAAATTTCTTTCCAATGATACCATGTCATTGGGTGTAATTTTAGCTCAAATAATGATTCCTGTAATAATGATCTCTGATAAAATAAGTCCATGAATCTATGAAAGTTTCATTTAGCAATTAACAACTTTACCTTAATCTACCACACCCATCTTATAACTGATAATATACGACAATGCATGGTGCATGCCGTCTCACAGTTCTTTGGACTGGCTGCAGAAATAGCAGCTTCCAAGTATCATCCAAGGCTTGAAAGTTCAAATTTATGATGAAATAACTTTTTCACATTATACAAATTAACAATATTGAAAACTTGTCAATTTTTTGGTCCATGGCACATGTTCTAAAATAGTTGAAAATAATTCTTGTGCATTCTCTTGCAAGCAAGTTACTGTTTTTTGTCAATTCTCATTCACAAGCTGTTATTGACTGGCATTTCCTGTAACGTCTTGTATCATTACGGATGGTGAAGTGCTTGTCAGTTACGTGCAATTTATATATCAAATTATATAGTGAGATACATTTTAATTAATATTATGCAAAAACTAATTGGCTACACTCCAATGCGTTTGCTTGCAAAATTAGGCCTCTTTTGTTTTCATTAGGCTCATAGAAATGGCTCATAGAAATAGCACAGAGCGCTAACTTTGCCTTGCATCAATGAAGGAGGTGGTGTGACAGGCAGAAACCAAGTTTTTTTTTCTCTTTGGCATTTTTTGTTTTGGGAGTGCTTTTTGTAATGAGTTTTAAAGGTAACTTTAGAACTATTAAGTTATTATAAATCATTAACATCTGCTTTGATTGTTCAAAAGTATCATTAAGCATAGTATTTGGCACTTTGAAAATTGGTTCCCATTGTCAATGAGATTTAGGGTCCCCTGTAAGGTAACATTTGACTTGACATTTTGAGAATTATTTTCAAAAATCAGTGATTAAAATCAAACTTGTTGAGTCAGAATTTCAATGAGAGTAAGTTTGAGCTTTGGATTATTAATTTTGTGAGTAATTTTTCATATAACATTAATATCACTAGCAGCTAGAGTGCACATTTTCATGCATTTGTATTGTGCATTGGTATGTGTTTGATATTCAAGCTTCAATTGAACTCTTCATGTACATTTTGACTCTATTTAGATTATTTTATTGCTCAGGATGTGGTCGCAAGTTTTACGTTGAGTGAAGACAGGTGTCAGGAAGCTTTCTTTGCGGTGTGGTGTACTGTCACAAATGTGAGGTTCAGCTTTTTGGAAAATGAGTCCAAGGTTAAGATTCTGACTGCAATTTCTAAAATTACACATTGCATGATGAAAGCTGGAGGAGGAATAGAATGTGCTGTTCACAATGCCAACTTGAAGTGAATTTCAACCCACAGAGCATCCTATTTAATGTACAGCCTTCTTTTTTGTGTCATAAGATAAATAAATTCCTGAGTGATGGAAATCTATGTATGAAGATTTTTGAAGTATAGATTAAGTTGTATTGAAAAATATTCCAGTAATGTTAATTTGGACCACATTTTTACCCATTCTGCCTACCAGTATTGTGTTACCTTGTATCAAATGAAGAAATAAAACTTGAACTTATCCTATCCTAATGGAACCATAACTTTACTGGAAGGAAGCCAAATAATGGGGAACAGGTTGTACTATATGAATTCTTAACTATTTTTTCATTTTGTAAATCTGTTAAAAATAGGTTTCTGCCTCTTTAAAAATGTCTGTTCAATGACATCAAAATGAAGGCTGTACAATGAATCTATTTGGTTGAGTGATGTGAAATAAATATCAACCACAATATTTTTGGGTCAATATTCATGTTGATGGCCTTTTTCAAAAAGCAACTAATTCATTCAGTAATACATTTAGAATGTATACAGTTAGTAGTGAATACATTTAGTAGTAAACTGTCTAGTATCTAAGTTATTTGTATATTTCTAACTTTCTTGACAGGGTTACAATGTTATGGGCAATTTAATTTGTAGTCTTATTGAATACGAGTATGTACATACTTTTTGACACATCAGCTTCTCAAAGTTGATCATTTTATGGTAAAGTTTTAAAATGCCATGTGAATATATGACTAAAATAGTTGTGACTATAAAGCTGCATATGGATATTTATGCCACTCAAGGGGCATAGGAAAGGCAATAGGGTTAGGTTAGTAAGGTTTGTCTATCCTATACTATGGGGACTGCCATCCCCAGTGGGGTAATTTTAACTTACTTCAGCTCTGGTTAATAGTGTGCTGTATTCCTGATACCTTCCTTGCTTCTGTTACTGCATACCTCAGCCAGTGTTTAAGCCTATTAGGACTTCTATCTTTTGTGCCTACTTCGTTTCCATCCTTCTCATGCTTACTTTGCTGATTATTCTTCATATTTTCTTCTTCTTTCTTAATTGCTGTTCTTATTTCCAGGTTATCTTGTGTGGGAACACACCTGTGCATAGATTCCATATGTTCTCAAGTCCTTGCTAAATGGTCTTTTCTTCTTTCTCTTGCAAGTGCATTCATGTTTGTAGGGAGCTTTAAACTAATTGGTTATAATAATGAATCTTTGTACTGGGTAAAATTTATTTGTGTAATATGTAATTTGGTTTACTTCTTATGTCTTTTTATCTTTTTCAGGTTTGGATACTTTTCCAGAAGATGAGAGCTAAGGTGAGATTATTTTAATTGTAGAAATGATTTTTTCAATATTTGTTTTTGATGATATAGGTAATAAACTTTCAGTAGGGTGGTAATTGAGCCCTGCATGCATGGGATAGGCAATAGGGTTAGGTTAGGATTGCCTATCATATACTATGAGGACTAACGTCCCCAGGGCTCCTTAGGGGGCATAAGATAGGCTATAGGGTTAGGTTAGTTTGGTTTGTCTATCCTATGCTCTGGGGACTAGTGCTGCCAGTGGAGCACTGTTACACTACCTCAGCTTTAGATAGGCCTTTGGGACTTCTATTTTTTTATGCCTACTTTGCTTCCTCCATTTTTATTCCTTCTGTTATTTCTTAGTTGTCATTTCTTCCTCTTCCTTCTTAACTTGCTGTTTCAATGCGCAGGGGATCTTATGTGGGAACACTCCTTGTGCATAGATTCCCCGTTCTCTTTAGTTCATATTAAATGGTTTTAGTGCAAGATTGTCCGAGTTAGTGAAGTGCTGCTATCACCACCACTACTACATCTTCAGGAAGACACTGTTAGGTTATCTCAGCTCTAGGTTGGCCTTTATGACTTCTATATTTTGTGTCCACCTTTCACTATAATATCAACTATTGTCCTGATGTGTGATGCCATCAGCCCTTCACTGTGACTGCCCAAGTTGTGTTGCCAGTGAACATTAACAAGTGAACACTTAAAAGAAAGGTAGAATAGTACGAATGCCACTAGCACATCCTTACTGTTATGAGCTCAGTTTCTTTTGGAATGTGTTGAGATGAACCAATCCACTAATATAAAATATTGCATCACCCTGGTTGCCTATTTGATATTGCCATTTGTGGTACTCCTGGTCACTTGCACCTTGATGTGAGGCTTACCAAAATATCAGTATAATTGCCATATTTGTCTAATATTGTAACAGTAAGTAGGTTTCATAAGGTATTGTTGCTGTCTGCTATTCTTGTTAGTTTAACAGTATTCTACCAAATCCAGCCTGCATGTTTTTGTTTTCAATTTGGTTAAGAATCAGAATTATCTATGATTCAAAGTGTAATGTATTTACTAGTAGTGCATTACATGCACCACTGCATAAGATTCTCATTTTGCCAGCTTATGTTGTGCTGTATTAGTAGTCTAATTTAGTTTGGTTTTAGTTCTACGATTCAATTCTGTTTAAAATGTCAGGAATTTCTAGTATCTGCTTGACGTATAATAGTGTACATGAAGTGAGAGGATTACATGAAAGAATGTTTTTTGCTACTGCGATGATGATTATTCTGCTGGCTTTAGTTCTTGGTCTGAAATTAAGATGTTGAATCGGAGGTTTCGACTCCAAATTTGTTCTAGATTTTCAGGAATATTTTGTAGCTATTTTTATGAATGCAATGAGGACTTTAGCTCATGTTCTTTATGTAAGCCAGAGATTTCAAGCTAGAGCTGATGTATTTGACCTACTGAGTCAGAACTGGGGCCATTAACTGCAAAATTGTGGCTCTTTATCCAGCTCTAGATGTTAATGTTACTAGTAATGAATTACAAACAGGTGAGCTATAAAAGTCCTGATTTTTATACTTATTTAACGTTTTCAAAGCAATGGGGTTACTATTGCTTGAAAGATTTATGCTTGCACTTTTGCATTTATTACAAGTGGAACCAGAGCCAAAATTGAACGAAGTTCTTGCTCTTGAGTTGGAGACCTAACATTTTTCTTTGCTTCCACAACCCTGATGCAAAACTGCTTGGAACATAATTTTGTTGCTGACCTCATCACAAACTTGAAGCTATGAGGTCTAGTTAAAAGATCGTAAGCTTTCTGTAGAAATATTCAGAAAATTTGAGTAAGGCATTATTTGATTGCCCTTTAAATTTGAATGTAATCTGTCTATTTTACATCTTCCATTGTATTCTTTGTTTGATAGTGGAAATATAAACGCGCCACAATTGTCCTCAACTTAATGATGTAGAGTTAGTGTATACATGAATTGTTCAGTACTTCTCAAACAAATCGCAAACCACAAAGACTTAACCTAATTTTAAAAGCGCGTGTGACTACGCATTGACTGATAGTCTGATGAAATTTTAGCGGTAGAAATTGGATGAGTCAGTTCACGAGGTGGTAGGCTTAACCCATGGTCTTCTAATGACATTACTCGTATTTGTGTGCAGTGGCGTAAGAAGCGTATGCGCAGGCTGAAGCGGAAGCGCAGGAAGATGAGGGCGAGGTCCAAGTGATCTGGTGAGTTTTTATCAATTTTTATGATCTAAAATATTAATTCATGTTCAATCGCCTACAGTTCGGGAAATGCTAGCTGGAGATGAAACAATACAAAATTGTACGAGAACTGTTGCTTGTGATCCCAACAGGCATAGTGGAGCAAAAATGATCGGTACCACTACGTAGTCTTGTACCTAGTTAAAAAAAACATTTAAACTGCTTCAAATATACTGAAACAACAGTGGTTTATCTCGTGGTGCTGTTGTAAATTTATTTTATTTCATATGTACGATAGGGCAGCACCTGCCATCCTATCATATTTAATGCATCATTTATCCATTTAACATTTCTGAATTGAAAATCTGCCTGTTTCTTAAGAGGCTCAGTACTCGTGCGTGTCGTGTAGTACTCATGAAGCAAGACCGCTCAATTAGTGGTATTAGCTCGGCCTCGATGTTGTGCCCTTTTCTCTACTATTGAGAGAGACTTAAAAACTGAGTTTCCCAAGCGAACGAGTCTCACACAATTTCATTAGCTTGCGGTGTCAGTGTTGGTGCTCAATCGTTGCGACCGTTACAAGGTGAGGCACAAAAAGTGTCGTAGATTTTTTCAATACTCATTACTCGGTATTTTCCGTCGAGGGCTCGGCGTGGTTATATCAAATATTAGGTTGTTTTCTTATAGCAGGCAAATTCATTTTGGGAATCGCGGTGCTAATTCTTCGTGAAAGTGACTTCTATAGCCTGAAAAACTTGAGAAAGCGAGAAATAAAATTCAACACTGAAATTGGAAACCGATTCGTTCGTGCTTTACGTTATTGAGGTTTCACTAAACGTTGAAATGCACGAGTATCAACTGTTCTAGGTGCAAACTCAACTTTTTTGCATTTTATATTTTATGGAGCGTGTTCTAATCACGTCTTAATTAGAATATCAAGATATTTGAAGGGCTTTCTTAGCTTCTCCGTTGCGTACCTAAAAGTGCTAGCTTAGGTTGGAGCTACATGGTGAGTTTGTACAGGTTGAACCTCGCAAGTTTGAACTTTAGTCTTAAGGTAATGTCTTTTTCTACTATAGATGCTCTTAACGGTCTATCAGACCAGATGACAAATGCTGGGATTGTCGAAATGGTGGTGAAAAATAGAAATGCATCTGCTGATATTACGGCTAAAGACTGAAAATTAAGTAAAAATGGTCCGGCAAACCTCATGCCTCAAAGTTACCGGATTCGAGAGGTTCGACCTTGGCTGAAAAATTTGCAGTAGTACTAATTGTTGTTAACTAGTAAAAGTAATTTCATATATCGTGATAGCTCGTGTCTTTGGGATACGCGTGCACAGCGCACGTACGTGTCAGGCGATTGAGACACTCGTGTCAGGCGTTAAAAGCACTCTTCAGTGACGCTGAATTTGCATGCATTTTCTGGTCTTGATGCGATTTCTTCTTGGAGTTAGTGTGGGCACACTGGACGTTGACTGGTGTCGCCTGTTGCGTTACTTGAAAAACAGCGGCCTGAATGCAAATCAGATAATTTTTCTTTCAAACGTGAGTGAATGAATTTTTGCAGTGTCGCCTTAGCACTTACGTAGCACGTACCTTAACACGTTGGCTGCGATGACATTATTTTCCTAGGGGCAGAACGACCCACCGGTGGCTCGTCTCACGGTCAATGTGTTAAGCATTCATGTATACCTTCGATAATAGTGAGAGTATAACTTTGATAATAGTAGAAAAAGTGGTTCTAGTTATCTCGTCACTCTTTTCACCTAGTAGTATTCAAAGCAGAACTCATTGCTGACTTTTATTATTTTTAAAATGATAAAAAGATACCGAAGAATTCATATCTTGGTTTTTGGAAATCCATTATTCGGGCATCACTCGAGTTCCTTGCACTCGTCTCAAGAATGATTCTGATTATTTAATACCCAGTTTTAATTGTGTCGTTCTATTTATTATCTAGTTTTAATTGCGTGGCTCATTAACAGTAAAAAAGCTGTTGCTACTGAGCAAATTTTACATAGCTATTACTTGATGAGCGAAAAATCGGCTTGGCTAAATTACACTTGATAGAAGTCAAGCGATCTAAAAGTTGCTAGAGAAGTCACCACTCGGATGCTAAGCAGCTACTTTAGTGCAAGGGTTATTTCTAGGATTGTTCTTGGTAGGCACTAAATTTAAACAAATGAACTAATGCATATCCCTTTTGTTTTTTTCAGGCTGCTCACGGAGTTAATTTTCGATTTTTAATAAAGAAAAATCTTCATTTATTTCTCTGATTTCATCCTTATTAGCAATGGCTTAAATGGTAATTACTGAACAAAGGAAAATGTACGGTTGCTATCGAGTCAAGTAATTAAAGTGCATTCGATTCTCAGCCGTTGCTTTAAGACAGGAAATTCATTACGCACCTGTTTACTTGTTGACTGTTTTGGGGCGCATTGAGTTGTTTCGAGCATTCTTAATATTCAATGTTCAACTTTATAAGTTATGCGTTCTGCTATTGGTATAGCGAATTGTTCGTATTTACTGAGAAAAGAAAATCATATTCAGTGAAGAGTACAATTTCTAGCGTTCTGATGTCTTCAAAAGAGCAACAGTTAATACATTCACTGATACGAAATTTATAACTGCTATTTTAACCCTTTTTTGCTGTTGCGACGCATTCAGAGGCCAGGCCAATTCTAACTCGTGACGTTAGCTTGGTGACCTATGGCTTAGCAGCATTTGCAGTCACTATTCTTCATCAAAACAAATGTACTACCCAACTTCGTATTTATAAAGCACGTGGCTAGCTTCGACGCAATATTTCTTGGAAATTTTTCTTTTTGATAAGCGCGGCGAAAGAGTTGACTGTAATGTTATACCCTTAGTATGGGCGAAGCAAGTAAGGGGCTAAGTGCTGTAGTTCAGTGCTACTCGTTCTAAGTGGAGGTCCGCGGGCGGTGGCGGTACGCGATCCTTCAGTTACTGGTGGCGGTTGTATGTTTTAATGTACTATTTGTAGAACAAAGAAGATATAAAACAGTCAATGTTTATCTTTTATATATATATGTACTTTCGGATACAAATTAACGTTATAACAATATTTTACCGGTACGCGGCACGCTGAAGGACTTGCTGCTCCGCCACATAAAGATAGTTAGAGAAGCGCTGCTGTAGTTCACGCTTCGGTAAGCTTGTGAACAAGTTTTTGCTTCTGCATTTTGAATGCTAAAGTTAGCGTTGATGTTATTTTTAAAGGACATCCAGAAATTTTTTTAATCAGAGGTTATTAAGAATATTCAAAAATATTCCAATTGTTTTGTCTTTATAGTACATCGTGTGGACACGATGTTTCAGAATTCTTTGAACAACGTTAATATCAAGGTTAGTTTCGATAAAATAAATATTCTGTGGAGGCATGTCTGCTAATGCTTACAAAATGTAACTGAGACAAAAAAGGAGAAAATGTCTAGGAAAATGAGGTCAGGACAAGTTAATTATTATTATTAGTACTACACTGTGAAAGTAGGTTCGGCATTCACAGTATGTGATCTAGAATTCGTGCTTTTACTGTCTCGTCATGCGAAGACAACGAGGAATTTAAGTGACGGCAGAAGCGTCGATAATCATGGAGATGCGATCTAAGGACAGAACTTGTGTTTCTTACGCCAAATTCTTCCGTTGTCCCTAAAAGTAAAGATCTAGGAGCGGCACGTCGGGAGACCTCAGTGGCCTGGAGAGACGGGTCCGATACGACCAATCCAGACCGGAGTACCGTTCCTAGGTACGAAGCTCGTAACTGCCCTCCACAGAGCTAGGAAATACCCCAAACGTAGGGAGATTCTTTGAAAATAACTAATTCACGTATTACTTTTTATGTAATGGACGCTGCGCCTTCAAATTGGTCTTGAATGAAAGCTTGTTCAATTTTTTTACGTATTAGGTATAATTTTCTTTCTTTTCAGGTGGAAGAAGAGGGATAAGAGGTCCTCAATGAGGCATTCTTTTCGACCCCGGTTGTGGTAGAATTATATTCTCCCACTGTCACGGGTTTTATTTTGCACTTATAGCCTGTACAGACTTCGAATTACTTTCAAATAAAACTCATTAAATACTCTTGAGACGCACAGTTACCAATAGATTCATTGTTCTACATGCACGAGAAAGATATTTATCATCGATCCCGTTTGTGGTCGAATTTTCACCATTCTCTCCCACTGGTACGATTTTTACTTCGCACCTATTCCTTCTACGGGCTTCAAGATAGTCTCAAAACCTAAATCCGTACATCACCAGAAAAGGAAAGTTTCCCGGAGGTAGCGATGTTGTCTGATGATGAAGATGAGACCACAAAAGATTTGACTTCTGTTTCGGCTTCGAAATCACATGAAAATGATTGCCCGAGTTAGAGAATTTGGAGTGAACGGTTTAATTTAATCGTGAAAAATAAGCTGAATATCCTACAAGGTTCGAGTTGGTTATCCAGTGATGAAATAGATCCATTTTGCAAGCTGTTAAAAGCAGAATGTCAGCTAAAGAGTAGACTCGTCGCTAGCCATATTTACTCCGCAACCACTACGTGATATCAATGACCAGAGGTGGGCAGCGCTCCTTTGAAATGTAGCGGCCGCTACATTT
>VOMN01001431.1:0-87948 GCA_014899125.1 Orchestia grillus
GTGTGTGTGTCCTTTGCATTGCCAGCCGCGTGTGTGTGTCCTTTGCATTACCAGCCGCGTATGTGTGTCCTTTGCCTGCTGTAAATGTCTGTCGTGACAGTTTGTGAGGAATTTAAGTTGTTAAAGCTGTGCTGTAGTTTCCAGGCACTGTCACTCAATAGTCGAAATTTATAGCCTGTCGATATAGCCCGCCAATGTCCGGCGGCGATATCTGCGCAAAAGGAACTATAGATCATTACTGAAAATTCTAGATGCCCCGGCAAGAATATTAGACCGGGTCTGACCATGTCCCTCCTGTTGAAGGTCCTCAATTTTAACGTGATGTAAACTATAGTGCTGCAGTGTTTGTTTGAGGCGCATGTTGTCCTACGGTATATTTTGATGTCCTCTATTATAATAATCTAGTATCCTCAGTTACTTCTAGGGCAGGAAGAGGAGGGGATTCTAATTCTATAAAAATCTTCTCAATTAGAAGCTTCGCCTATACTTCCGAGTAACCCGTTTAGAGATAGAGGCTCGTTTATCACGTGAGAATTGAGGGGAAATTTGAAAGTACTTATTACCGATGTTCTTCCATTTTAGTTTATCAATTTTGGTAATGATGAATGAAAGTAACAAGGGTGGAAAACCTCATCCATCTTACTAAAACTAAATATTTTCAAATGTGTGCAGTCTACTTTTGATCGTGTGAATTTATGGATTAATTATTGATGCTTGGAACCAATCGTGAAATTCCTGATGTAGAATCACACGTGAAGGTGTGAGAATAAAAATTATGTTTGCGTTTTTAGAATAAAAGCAATGGATGTTTCTAGGTGTGGTTGTTTGTCACTCTGACATAACCTTTAACAGCAAAACTTGTGCTAGCACGTACATATTTAGGCACTCTTATTTTCTGGACTATGTATGTGTAGTTTCGTGATGCATATAATGGGGCATTGTTAGGCCACCTCAGCTATGGACAGAATTTCGGTGCTTCTATCTTTCGTACCTACTCGCTTATCTCTTGTCTCTTTTCACATCTTGTGCGCTATGTATCTTTATCTATTCTTTCTCTTCATTCTTCACTCGCTGTTTCTATGCACAAGGGATCATGTGTTGGAACACATCTTGTACGTAGATTCACCGTTCTCTGTTTTCCATCCGAAATGATCCGTTTTTTGCTTTCTTTGGATTATATTTCATATGGGTAGGGACCTGTAAACTAACTAATATTCTAATCAATTCTAAAGTTATTAATTAAAAAACTATAGTCATAAAAGTATACATATAAACATTGTTTTTACTGACATTAGTCTGTGTCTGGTGTCTATTTTTGTTGGGCGTTTCAAGAATGTAACTAAATTTCTCTTACATTTGTTTTTACAGCCTGATGATGATGTACAATACATTAAAACTTTGCTTTTCATATCTCACTATGAAAAGCAACGTATTTCCCATGAAAATAATTACAAACTCACAAGTCGCAATGAACTATTCCGCAATGTTGAAAAAATGAGAAGAGTATGTCTGAAATTGTGTCTCAGGGGAGCACGTGTCCGCCCTGTGCACCGTAATGATCCTCCAGCCTTCCAATGTGCTCAAGACCTTCACAGCCGCCCTCCTGCACAAGGTGGGGCGCTGCTACCTCTCCTTCTTCTTCTTCGTGTCCAAAGACTGGTAAAAATGCACGGTTTGTCCTGTCTGTTGTCTCTCATGTGGTCTCCCCGGCGCAAATAGGAAGAAAGACAAATTTAGTTATTAAATAGAGAAATTTTTGACCCCTATCATTCATTTATGTATTCGAAGTCACAGGTTAGTATTACCAATCGGTAAAACAGCGGATATGAAAGTTTAAAATTCCAAAGTCATTACTTTTATAAAATGAAGCGCCGAGTTCAAGCATCGCTCATGCTTGAGCAAGGCTTATTCTCATTTAAACCAGTAGGAGGCGGCTCGCATCAGGTCATCGGGCAACGAATTTTGTTAAGTAGATCAGTTTCAACCCCTGGTGCCGAGTAGGGACGGGTAGTACTCTTGCAGTAGCTGAAAGAAGGACGCGGCCCTTGGTGCTGCAACCTTCAACTCCCGAAGTGAGGCGTTTACACTCGAGAGGAAGCCGCTTCACTCTCAGTTGAACTTGGCACCTCAGGACGCTTTCGTATAGATGGTGAATTAAGGACTCCGCCGCGCGGGACTGGCTTCTGTCGGAACTCGGCTTTCTCATCTCGAGCGACTGTTAGGAATGTAAGTGGAGGGCGGAGCTCGGATCGCAACCTGAATAGAAATACAAAGGTTACACGGTCGTAATGATGTCAAAGTCAAATATTACCAACAAATCAAGGGAAATGAATATCAGATTGAGGAAATGCGTAACCTTGCAAAAGTGATGGTTGGCGCGATATCGACAATATAATCTGCCGCTGCAAGGGTGACCGCTCACGGCCACAGGCCTCCAACACCTTATTGCACTTGGAAAGATCAACGTGAATAAACGGAAGAATCCCCTCGTATAATCTGAAATCTATAATCAATGTATATCGTAAATTTCAGATTACTCGAGGGAAGTTTGGGTTATTATAATATATAAACGGAAAGTAAAAACCTAACCTTAGTTAAAATCCTCAGTGTATCACTGCGAGAAGAAGAAGAAAGAAGAGGAAAGGATAATGCACATTCGAAACGGCAAGAGAAATTAAATTGGAAAAAATATTCCCAAAAAGTAGACGCAGGGCTTGTTACTCCATAGTCTGGAATCTGGCTTTAGGAATAAGTTCGCCGTTCAGTATGTTTACATTAGTATGAGGGTAAAAGTTAATAGTACGGTCTGTGTTCGGGGTTGTAGGAAAATACGCATTCACTCATTCACGCAAAGATTACAATAATATTGAAAATAAAATTGAGTGACCAGGCTGCTAGCATCACACACACTCCTTCAGCACTCCTCGAGCCAGCAGCGATCCTGAAGCTTCTTAGGTCGCCAGAGGCACGTTATCAGCGTAACTTTGTTTCGGTCGCCAAATCGAGTGAATGGATAGAGCCACAACCATCAGTCTAGAGTTAAGGAACGATGCTCTCGACTCGAAGCCGAGCCGGGCTTCGTCTCGCCCCACTCTAAGCCGGGGAGTAGTTAATAAAAGGCCGAACTCCAGCGTGTACTCTATAGCAGCGGGGGATGTTGAAACCCTCAACAGTTCTGAAATTACAGCTCAAAGTAGCCAGAAAGTCAGTGCGGTGCGGGACGGGGTATTGTTTTTCAACGAGGCGGTGCCCAGACTCCTCGTCCTGCCCTTGATACGAGAAGGTGCCTTGAAAATTGAGATTTGCATCACGAACTATGATAATCTGTCTCTGTTTTTGTGTGTTAGCGTCCTGCCATCAAGGTTGTGTTATTCCAATGATATTATTTCTCGACTCCATGGAGAAGCCAGGAGGTTACCGTGGGCTTCCCTTGGGAATGGTAGTCAAACGCCCAAATTTTCTGCTCAACCCAGGCGTGTCTTGGGTACCATAATAATACATAATACATGGGGCATAGGGTTAGCCATAGGCAGTAAGGTTAGGCTTGTCTATCCTATGCTGTGGAAACTGGCGGCCCTAGAGGGACACTGTTACGTTACCTCAGCGTTAGCCAGGACTTCGGGACCTCTATCTTTCGTGACCACTTTTTTTCTTTCCATTATCATGCCACCTTCTCTGATAATTCTTTATTTTTTCTTCCTGTTCCTTCTTAACTTGCTGTTTCTATCAGCAAGGAATCTTGTGTGAGAGCCAGTCAATTGTGCATTAATTCCATATTTTCTAATATCCAAACTAAATAGTTGCTTCTTTTCGCTCTCTTTGGATCACATTTCATGTGGGTAGTGAACTTTAAGCTAGCTGACAATCTAATCTAATCATTACGTACTATGTCATCCGAGAGTAACCATCATTGCTCCTATCACTTATTATAAAGTGTTTAAAACACTATGCTCTGTCGTGTATGTCATGTATATCATTATATTGTATGTCTTGTACCAACTTGATCTTATCGGATTCCACCTCCTTATTTTGGCGACCTCGTAAAAAGCTCGGCCTCACTCAGGTATCTATAGCCTTACAGTTTTGTTCTAGGGATGTTTGTATAATATTGCTAGCATTGCATCACTTGAACTCTCCAGTTCTGAAAGATGAACTAATGAGGAGTTCATATGTAACTCCTCGGAAGTATGTACAACCTCTATAGGCCTTTCTTCTGAAATGGATGTTCTCGGTTGTATCATTTTTTTTAATATATATGCAGAGCTGGGCAGCGCTGGTTGCAAGATAGCCGAGTGCAGTAGTTGATGGCGTACCTGAGGTTAATTTTCAGTGCCCAAATTCAGTGGCGGATGTGTCGAGGCAGTAGACGCCACTCCCTGCTCCAACATCATCTGCTAGTGAAGTTCAGTATATTCGTTCTCTTTATGTTCTAAATCATACCTTTACACTATTTATAGTGTGATATCGAAGTCCCGATTCATATGCGACCTTAATTAGGAACATAAACACGTATTTACTGAAATATGTAGACGTTTATTTACAATTTCAGAAGTTCGTTTACGGAATTTCGCATATACTTTCGATCGAATTTGAGACTTTTATTTGTGCAATCTGCTTGCACTCTCGGTTAACACAAAAAGTTATGTACCTAGGACATCACGCGTACCTTAATGTGAGACGTCTATTTGCACAATTTTCCCCGTGCATGCGATTGAATTTCAACCTATATTTACAACTGACACAATTTGCACACGCTTCCAATCTAGGCACGGGCTGAGAGGTATTCAACGTGAAGCATTGCGGGATCGTAAGGTATTTTATGATCATCTTGAAACAGTGGAAGCCCTCCCTATGTTAACAGGACTTCGCTGGTGAGAGTTTGAACACTTCGTACCTGACGATGGAACTGCGGGAATGCCTCGAGAAGCTCCATCCGAAAGTGGCCCACGCGTTCTCGGTGGTGGTGCGCAAGCGCAAGGTCTGCTGTTGCGGTACCAGAGCTGTCTCCACCTCTGGTAGTGCCGAGTGTGAGCTTCACACTCGCAGAATAATCAGGCAAGATTTACGAGGCATCGACCAGCTCAGAGACTTCTTCGACGACCAAGAATTAGCGTTGCTCGACTCCTCTGCTTTCGGTGCTGTGGATGCGCTCGATGTGTCGCACATCTACGTCACATATGAGGTGAGGGGCCTGGGCAACTGACCTCGTACTAGCAACTGACCTAATAGTGCCTAGCGTACTAGCAACTGACCTAATAGTGTCTAGCGTTCTAGCAAACAGCCTAATATTGCCTAGCGTACTAGCAACTAACCTAATAGTGCCTAGCATACTAGCAACTAACCTAATAGTGTCTAGCGTACTAGCGTACAGCAACTAACCTAATAACGCGTAGCGTACAGCAACTAACCTAATAGTGCCTAGCATACTAGCAACTAACCTAAAAGTGTCTAGCGTACTAGCAACTAACCTAATAACGCGTAGCGTACAGCAACTAACCTAATAACGCGAGTTCCACCGAGTTAAACAATGTTTCAAAAAATATTTGCGATTAAATATTGTTTTCCCATCCCGTTCTTGACTAAAATTACCCAATTAAAAATGCCTCCCATGTATTGGATCTGCACTGAAATCGAAAGCTTTGTATTATTCAGGTAATTTCTACGGGGACATCAGTTTTAGACGGGCTTCAACTTCTAATGTACGAAATTTCGTGTCAAAACTGGGAAGCTTACCGGGTGTGCTTTTTTTGCGGTTCAGTTTGGCACAAATTATTGCCTCAATAGTGCATGAAGTTTATTTCTCAATAAATATATTTGACTCTTTGAAATACAGTTGTTAAGTTACATGTAAAAGAAGTATAATTCAATGGAAAAATATCGTCCAGATGCTGAAACAAATGCTATCAGTAGGTTTGCAAAAAGTCACAGTTTACTCAAAACTTGAATTAAAAATAAAATGGTCTTGTGTCTCTTGCATAATTCATTTCAATGTTGTTTCAGTGGACAAATGAAGAAGCACAGCATACTCGCTATCAATCCGTTGTTGCCATTATCTTCTGCAACCGTCGCTCTCATTCGCCATTATTACTATTACTTTCTGCAACCATCGTCCTCGTTCGCCATTATTACCATTACCTTCTGCAACCATTGCTTTCATTCGCCATTATTACCATTACCTTCTGCAACCATTACTTCCATTCACCATTATTATCATTACCTTCTGCAACCATTGCTTTCATTCGCAATTATAACCATTACCTTATGCAACCATTGCTTTCATTCGCAATTATAACCATTACGTTATGCAACCATTGCTTTCATTCGCCATTATTACCATTACCTTCTGCAACCATCGCTCTCATTCCCACCATAACCATTAAGTGGAAAAAAGACGCTATACATTTTGTGGAAAAATTCGAGTCCCCTGGATATTTAGGTCAAAATGACAAGCGCATTGTAACATTTACCAAATAACTTAACATGTGCATTCAATCCATCAGAATCGCACGTATGTTAATCCAATACTCGTGCACGATTGTGGTAAACGAAAAACTCCTTAGTTAAATGAATTCAACATGTTGTTATTCTAGCTATACAAGTTTGCGATACAGTTTGTGTGTGGGCTGCACTTTGTCGCATTAAATTATTTGCCAATTATGCGCATATTCACTCGTATTTTTCTGATTTCTTATTGCATTCGAATTATATGCATGTGTAGATGTAATAATAAAGCACGAATTATCACAATTAATTTTGCAGATTTTTTGTGAAAATGCAAAGGGTATTTCCTTGCGATATATCAATTTTCAATGGATGTTTGAGAATCACTGGTAACTTTCTCTAATACTCGGTACTCAATTGTAGACCGCGAAAAACTGCTTAATTGTAATATTCAACTGATCATATTATTCTACCACGGTTTTTTCGAGAAACAGTTTGTATCTGGGATGACGCTTTGAAGCTTTCAATTATTTGCCAATTATGCGCCTATTCGGTTGTATTTTTCTAATTTTTTTATTGTATTGGAACTCTATACATGCGTAGATGTAAAAATAATGCACAAATTATCAGAATCCATTTTGTAGATTTTTTGTAAAAATGCAAAGGGTATAACCTTACGAAATATTTTTGAATTTTCAATCAATGTTTCGAAATCGCTGATAACTTTCTCTAATACTCGGTACTCAATTGTAGACCGCGAAAAACTGCTTAATTGTAATATTCAACTGATCATATTATTCTACCACGGTTTTTTCGAGATACAGTTTGTATCTGGGATGACGCTTTGAAGCTTTCAATTATTTGCCAATTATGCGCCTATTTGGTTGTATTTTTCTAATTTTTTATTGTATTGGAACTCTATACATGCGTAGATGTAATAATAATGCACAAATTATCAGAATTTATTTTTGTAGATTTTTTGTAAAAATGCAAAAGGTATAACCTCACGAAATATTTTTGAATTTTCAATCAATGTTTCGAAATCGCTGATAACGCTCTCTAATACTCTGTACTTAATTGTAGACCGCGAAAAACTGCTTAATTGTAATGTTCAACTGATCATATTATTCTACCACGGTTTTTTCGAGATACAGTTTGTATCTGGAATGACGCTTTGAAGCTTTCAATTATTTTCCAATTATGCGCCTATTCGGTTGTATTTTTCTAATTTTTTATTGTATTGGAACTCTATACATGCGTAGATGTAATAATAATGCACAAATCAACAGAATTCATTTTGTAGATTTTTTGTAAAAATGCAAAGGGTATAACCTTACGAAATATTTTTGAATTTTCAATCAATGTTTCGAAATCGCTGATAACTTTCTCTAATACTCGGTACTCAATTGTAGACCGCGAAAAATTGCTTAATTGTAATATTCAACTGATCATATTATTCTACTACTGTTTTTCAAGATACAGTTTGCACCTGCGATGACGCTTTCTCGTATTTCAATATTTGCCAATTATGTGCATGTTCGGTAGTATTTATATAATTTCTTATTGTATTTGAATTATGCATGCGTAGATGTACAAATAGCATGCATAGGTTTAACAATAAAGGACAAGTTATCGCAATGAACTTGTAGATTATTTGTAAAAAGGCTAATTTTTATTGCAAAAATGGGAAAAATCCGAAGGCATTCAAGTAAAAGCGACTGAGTCAGCACCGACACAAATTGTATTGCCTAAAAACATCATACAGTAATAAAATTAGGTGAATATTACAACCAACCAGTTGTTAGCGGCGTACAATTAAGCACCGAGTATTAGGGAAAGTTACCTGAGATTCTGAAATATAGAATGAACATTCGAAAATATTTGGTAGGGATAAACATATATATTCCCTGTGCATTATCACGACCAAAATCTACCAAATTTTCAGTGATTCTTTTAACCGTATACGAACATTAACGCATGTGTCCAGGTCGATTGAAATGAGAAGTCAGAAAAATGAAACTGAAGAAGCAAATAATCGTCCAAGACTTGAGTGCGCAATTGAATGGTAACACAGGAAATCATCTGTGGAGACACAAATTTTAAATAGATCCCTCTTATGTGTGAGTCTATGCCAAATGATGTTTTTCGATGCGGGGCCTCACAATCCTAATAATCGAAATGTGGCCATTTGTACCACTACTACTTCTCTTAATATATCGGAACTGCATGTAAGTTAATTAAATACTCATTACGTAATCTTAGTCCTTTAAAAATTTCTTATTTCGTACATTCGGGTTCGATATCTGCGTAGATGTGCATGCGCACCGTAGATCACTAATTTAAAAGAGAAACGCTCTAATTTTAGTTCGCGAAATGCGCAAACTCAGAAACATTGCTTTATTTTCATATTAGGCACAGAAATTTGTGGTTCAAGTTTTTGTCAATGTTGAATCGGGTCGCAATTCTGCAGGTGTTTTTATTCAAGACCTCGTAGGAATGTAATCGTCTCTCCTTTGGTGTTCTTGCAGCCGGGCTGGCCATGGAATTCGCTGCTTCCGTCAGACGTGGTGCAGCAATACAACTCCGTGCTGCACTTCTGCCTGAGACTGCAGCGCATGCTGCACACCCTGCACGCTCTCGATTTCAAAGGTGCGTTAACGCACAGGCATTTCTTCTCGCTCTTCCCAAAAAGCATTTATATCGATTAAATATGACACAAGACCCAAAATATTTCGCCTAGGTCATAACCATTTATTTTTATGCCTAATGAAACAAATTATCTTACTTTTAAATACATGAATCAATTACGCTAGTGCCTCAAAACGGTTACATGTTGCTCAGCCATGCGCTCATGGGACGTGGTCAAGAGCGGGCCTCCGCCTCGCTGTGATGACGGCAGTCCGGAGACGGCGAGTCTGGTGTGGCGACTGCAGCGTTTGCAGCTGCTGCGGCACTGGCTGCTGCACTTCTGCCGCTCCCTCCACGATCACTTCACGACAGTGGTGCTCCTTCCATTCCGGCAATCGCTTCACGATCTCGTGGAGAGTGGACCACCGCTTGATTCCTTCTTGAAAGGTTTGGTCTCAGTCATGGTCAAATGCTCGCATTTGATTTTATATTTTCAATATTATACGCAATATAGACGCAATATTATACTCAGGTCTACATGCAGTAAAAACCGAGAGGTAGACGAATTGAAATTTTGTAGCAGTTTTTATCACACTCCGTCAAACGTTCCGTAGACTTCCAACTCGGCTAAGTGTAATGCAAGAAGCAATTTTAATCCGTAGGTTTGCAATTGGTTTCGTCTCTCTCTTGTTCGTTTTATTCTTTTCCTCTATTCAACGAGTGAAGATCACGTTGCTATTTTTGGGCTCTGCCACTTTTTGGTGCTTCAAATATTCGTACATTCAACAAGTATTTGCATACACTAAAGCATACTGTTGCATAAGAAATATTTTACATCCATGAACATACGGGCACTACGAAAATTCTAATGAATATGATATATACAAATAGTTAGCGAAAAGTGGTCGCAACTGCAAGAGCCAACGCTCATTCAAAGTGAAACGGCGCGTTTTCAACGTTGTTTTAAAAAGGTATTCGCAACGTGATGTGAGTTTTCTGTTTATATCTAGAAGATGTTGAAAGAAAATCAGTTATATTTGCGCACTCTCGAACAATATTTTCGTTGCTCGTGTCTTATATTCGGAGGATGCCGATATCTAATTTCAGCCTTCTATTCTTTTCGATAATATTTCATTGGACTGAAGTCAAGAGACTTGTGATTTTCAAATAGCATTTTGGGTTTTTGGGCCGCTCGGTCACTCCCCCGTTAGTTTAGGATCATTCTTTTGCTGAAACTAGCTATGTCTTTCCATCGTTTGTCGCTCAGAGGAGACAAAATCCTCTGTTTCGTGTACTTATTCCAATTTGTTTTTTTACGGAATCGTGCACATAGAAAACTGTTTCATTCTATTCTCAGAACACGCAAGACTTGTGCGACAGCTGCAGCAGCATTGTCTTCTCAGCAGCGACGACTCTGAGTCCCCGGCTCAAATCGCCCTCGATCAGGTCAGTCGTGGGGCCCCGCGAAGATAATAAACCCCATCTTATCAAATTGCGCAGTAAAATTTTCCATGATCTGCTCTGTGGCAACAAGTTAGGTTTTGCAGAGATTTGCAAAGGGCTTCATAATTTTGGACTCGAGTAAGAGTTGAACTACTAATACACTGGATTACGATTACACGTCGATGAATCTTGGCGTTAGTAATCTGTCGCAGAGCATTGAGGTATCCCTTGGAATTTGCTCATCTTCAATGGTTCAAGAAGCCTTAAAATATCTCTTTGAAAAATGCCGTTTATGAAATACATGCCGTCTTCAGCAGGTGTGTCCGAACCATTTTGTTCGTCCTGTGCACGACGAGGGTTTGCTTGCAGGTGATTTCTTATGTATAACCAGCATGCAAAGGCCTTCTGCCAAAATAAAGAATTCTGCACGAATTGATAGAACTGTGTCTGCATACTGATTCTTCTAAACCTGCTAAAAAATAAAGAAAAGTAGCGCGTTCCGTATTCCAGGTATTGAAAACTGTGGTGACATCGACATGGTACAAAATTTGCGACTTACGGGTAGGTCCTGTGATATTGGTTGTAGGTTATGGAATATCACGTAGCCCAACTTGCCGAAGACGCGACACAGACTGTAACGCTGGCCTATAGCCGTGTATCTTTTGCCTCATGCGCAGTTTAGCGATTTCGAACCCCATACGGGTTTTACTTCCGAAAACGTACGTATCCGTGTGACCTCCAAGGCATCCGAGGAACATTTTTCGCCCACGTCTAAAAATGGCTTACAATGACGTATTTTCATATTTTTTTCGTTTGAAGTTTCGGTGTCTGAATATTGTCATGCTCATCATTTCTTCGTGCTAACTCGTTAGTGCAGCAGTAAACATTTAGTAAGCTACTGCGCCACCGTCGGTACTGTGATTCCATGTATTAATATACTTTCCGAGCGCAGCTTCACTGGTGTTTGGTTGGATAGATTGACTTACACCATTATCGATTTTATGTTCAAATTATTCTCTGAACTTCAAACTCAGGTGGCGGTGGTGGTGGGTGGCGTGAGGGCAGTGTGGCACAGTGGCGGTTGCGGTGTGGAGGATCTAAACGCTTTAGAGCGCCGTTATGCTGCCGCTCACGCCTTCCTTCTGCGCTTGCTGTCTGCTCTCGTCAGGTCTTCGGAGAGCTACCAGCATGGTGAGTGATCCTCATTTATGCGAAGAAATTTTAAAATCGAGTCACCCGGTATTATATCAATATTACCCGGTGACTCGCTTTTGAAACATGTGCTTGATAATCATTCATTGATTCTTCTTCATAAATATACTCGTTCAAGGTAACTAGAATTCGTTCTGGTTGTTAATTGATCGAAGGAACACTTTTTGTAAACATTTTTTCCTGTGCCCCATGACATCGTGGCGCTTCTTGAGGGGAGAATGCATTCTGTGCATCTTCGTGCTTGAGTTTAATTTGAAGGGTTAATTAGAAGGCACCAACGTCTCACGTTGGAGCCTTTTAATATTTTGATCATATTAATACATCTCATTTTTATACACTCTGGTGAGGCCTTTGTGCTGTTTATAGCAAGATTTTCTTTCTGCAGTACTTTCTCGTTCTGCGTCGACACAGCGACGTTGCTCAATCTGAAATGTCTTGCGCACCCCGTTGAAGTGACTTACGTAGCTCAAAAGCTGAAATTTGTACGCAGGGAATTATACTTCAATTCTTCTTTTTTCCCTTCTTACTGAAATGCATCCAGTAAATATTTATTAAATGGGATCAAAATGGCAAAATTAGTCAACATTTCAAATACTGTGGGATATCTGAGCAAAGATCCTCATCTTAAAAAGACGCAAAATTACTATTCTTGGGTCGCAAACTGTATAAAATAGACAAGTTCGTCTAAAATTATAAGTGATTACTTCTAGCTGTTCCACTCGCTGAAATTGAAATAATTATCGAAACCAATCGCCCCTATCACACAAAGAATAAAATGTATGAGCGATGCCCTCTTTGTTTCTTGCAATGCATCGTCACTCTCCAACATTCGAACTTTTTCTTACAGTGTCATCTTTAGTGAGCGTGCTGGCGAACAGCTGTCCTGTAAGCGTATAGAAGATTTGGAGGCCTTCGTTGTGTGGAGAGTCGGTGGAGTCAAACGGGTATCTCCTGGGGTGGATTTGGGAACCGCTTCTGATATCAGCGCTTCAATTCTCGTTACAACAAAAAGGTTAGCATTTATAGCCTACCAAAGTCTCCTTCTGTAATTTATTCATACCAGTATAATTTCAGACATACCGTGTCCTCTTATTTCAGTGTAGACTTTTTTGATTAAGAATATCCTGTGCGTACATAAATAGTGTTCATATATATCAACGAAAGACCTCAAATCAACAGAATACTGTCACTACTGCAGGAAATGACCCGATGAGGTTACCAACACGTATACAAATGTTACGCAATGGCAAATGAATCCCTAGAAACGTACGTTACCAAGCGCCACTTTTTAAAAGTATCAGAAAACAGATTACTGTTATACAGTGGCGTGTTAAGGTGAAAGACACCTCAACTTACATTAATTATAGACCATTTTGCCTATCTTTATCTGCGACTCTAGCTTCAGAGGAAGATTTGGGGATAACAATAATATGCAAAACTCATTTCCGCGGCATGTAGCGCTTGGTACCGCGTCATTTTAGGGACCTCACATCTATATGGGAAATGAGGATAGTTTTGTGCATTTCATTACTCGATGGCAGAGGCAATGCAGAGGTAGTTGATCTGTGTTGAAACGAGAACACCTTATGAAAACGAGTATACCAACGAAAACTTAATGAGGGAAAATGTGTTAGCACATTTCTTGTCGACGATTCAACATGGAAACGGTTTGTTGTCAGTGCAGTGGAGTAGAGTACCCATACCTTACGTGATCATTTACCAGGTAGAGAGAAACTTCGGCATATTTCTATCTCCGCTTCCTTTCTTCGTCTCAGAATTTCCAGTTGTGTTCATTATGGTTTTGAACCGTCCATTCTTGCTCATTTCGGCAATTATTGACTCTTTATTCGTCCTACTATAAATTACATGCCCAATTTTGAAAGACCTTTCTCTAATGTTTGAAATCATTTAATGTTACACATTCTTCATGTTCAAAACTATGCATAATGCTCCACATGTACACTTGCTCCAGTATGAGATTCAATCAGTCACAATTCACTATGATGACATGTGTAACCGTTACGAAAACATTGAAATAATGCTTCTCATCCTGTGAGGCAATAACACATCAACCGTACGTTATACAGTAATGCGGGTCACCTCTCACATCTTGGTTTAAAGATTGGTTTCAATTGTGCATCAAATCTAAATCTCGATAACATTCTCAACAATGAATGTGATTTTTCCGCCATCTTCGGTAAAGATTCAAGTGCTTGATTATTTCTTTTAGCAGAAAGGCACATAGGATTTTTTATTTTAGTGTGCGTTCAATCCAGTAGGTGAAGTATTTCCTTCTCGTTTTTTTCTTACTTATAAGGTATGCATATATCGAAGGTATTTTTAATAAAACAAAAAGCTTGCTAAAAACAGTTGTCTACCCTGGTTACCAATTGCGGATCATTCAACAAAAAAAAGATAGGACTTCGCACACAGTTGAAGTTGCTTAATTTACTGTAAAGAAATAATTTGAAATGTAACAATGTAGTATATTAACTTCAAAAAATACAGAGCCAAGTAAACGGTGCGCGATAATTTGGAAGTATTGAGTATTTTGGCTCATCCAATAACAGCGATCAATATCTAGAGTGTATTATGGCACTCGTAAAGTTAACGATCGGTTAACTTTCATACTAATTGGTAAGTTTGAGTAGAAAGATTAAATCACTAATAATAATTATGGTTATTAGTACTGCTAAGTGTTATAGCGACCCCGCAGAAACCCTCCGTTACAGTTCTGATCTCACTTCTCTTGTTAGTTAGGTAGTAAGCAGGAAGTTAGTAGTGTAGGACGGTACCGCACGCTCTAGTATTTGAGATCATCTACAGTTGTCTAGGACGAAATTGAACGCTAACTTATTAATGCAAAGTGTGCCACACAGTAATCAAATTCAGGCATTATTTAGAATTATCAAAATAATTTTTTGTTCAATATTACTCTTTGCAATGTTCCGTTACAAAGAGTACATTTTATTATGAACGGTTATTCAACATTTCTTTACAATTGAGGCAATAATTATAAATGGCTAGGTAATCCGTTTAAGGACATGAGCACTTACCTGCTGCCGCACAGGGTGAACATGCATAATCTTTATCACACGATCCATATTCTCTTTTAGCACCAAGTCTCAGGGTGACTCTCATCTTCAGGATACGCCAGATGTGTCTAGTTCTGTACGGCCTCCTTTCATTTGGTACGATGCGTACAACCTTATTCTAAGTAAAGCTATCCACCACTTACGATATAACGAAGGCTTCAAACCTTCAGTGTTAAACAATATTATTATTCAGCTCACTTAGTGAGCATGACGTGTTACTACAGTTACTGGTTTCTTTGGTTGATCATCCCCCGTATTACAACGCGTTATTAATTATTAATGTGGTCACGACCACTCGTTAGTAGGGAAAAATTTTCGGTAAGTCAGCATTCCAATATTAATGTTTAAGGCCTTCAACAAATGCGAGATTAAATGATTACTAAAAGCTCGGCAATGAGTTCTTTATTTTTCATGCAGAGAAAATTTACAATTAAGAATTAATAGATACTATAAGTATTATATTAATGTTGGTGTCATAGAACACCTAACACGTTTGGCACCTGTCTGAACATATAATGTGTCAACGTCAATGAGGAGTTAGTTCTACCAAAGCGAGCAGGACTGCTGGCGCCGGAGTCTGAGTTTAGAAAACTAAGTTTAGAAGGAAATGAAAAGAATACTAATTATTGCACAGCGTCAGTCACATTTGCTATGAATTGATGTTCGAAGAGATGCGGGTAAAATTTGGTTTCAAAAGTCGCTGAACTCTGCTCTCGTAGAATTGATTGGTTATTTTAATGATAAATTAATCATGGTCCTGACAGAAAAATTGACCCTCAGCTAGTCGAGTATAAACAAAGAAGTAAACTACAAAAGTACCCACTATCATCCAGCATGCTTCAACAAGATATACGCTTTTGATGATTGTGAGGTAACTGCGATACATGAAATTGCAGAATTGTCAACATCTAGACTGAGGTCCTGTATGAAGGTTCTGCCCGCAGATTAAAATGAGAATCTTCATAAAGTTACTGCATTAAAATGAAAAATATGGGCAATGTTATTGAAAGTAAGTCGTGTATGATCGATGATGAATGCGTAGACATACTCTTCGTAGTGATCGTGATGCACTTGAAAGACTTCACTTTTAGTTTTCTATTCTATCAACTCCAAGATTTTACTGATGTAACAGCATACCATCTGGGGCACCCCAGAGATAGCAAAACATGAGTACATTTGAATCATTGCTCACAAAGGACAGAACCAGCATAACTTATGCTATCTACCTTAATTAGCTAAACCAAAGTTACACCTAGCGCTTTACTGTAGAGTTACTTGGTAGCGCGAGTTCTCATCCACCATCTAGTTACTACTTCATGAACGCCAAGACTACAAATATTTACTAAACACTTCACACGATAAGAGTTAACCACAAATAATCTAAAATATTGGACACCGAAACTAACAAACCATATTATCATTATCCACGAAAAACGCCGACAGAAGAACTATCAATTCATCTGATCTATAAGAAAGAATTCTAGCTCTTAAGTACCAGACCAGTAGTTCCCTACGGACTTTTAAGGTACTGTTGCAGACTATCTACTTCTAACGTAGTGATAATAACTCGCTGTTTTATTGTTCACACATACAAGGCACGCTCATTTATTGCCATGTCTACCCAGTCAGTGAGTTGAAGTTACACTCATTTTGAACGGTTAGATCGTTGCTCGGTACGAGAAACATATCAGAACACACTCTTTTGGCACGAAATGTAAAGCACGGCCTACATGGTGATTACCAAGTATTATTTTATGTAGGACAAACTTTGAGTTTGAATTTATTCGAAACGTATATCCACACGGACGTCACTTATCTGATAACACTCGCAAACAATAACACAGAGAGATTCCATGACACGCGCATCGTAGATACACTACGGATACACAGATAGTTGATAATACACTAAGATATCTTATCTTACATTATATTAAGTAAAATGCTTCTAAAGAGCACGCTATTGGCACTTGAATTGAAAATATAATCTCAAGAATAAGGAGATTCTAAGTTATCATTACCTTTAACGAATTTGTTAAAAAGTAACACGATTTTAGCTATCTCTCTCTTGCTTTCATTCGAGAAGATAGGGGAACGTCCAAATGGCAAACTCTTATTCTAAGAAATATTAGAATGAAAAATAGCAAAACAATTTTGCATAAAACCAAACAGTGATAAAGGCCTCTTGCGCCTACTTTCAAGTTATACGTAAAATACAAAAAGAGATATTCGACCAAATTAGTTTTACTATGTATCAGGCTGAAACACCAATTTTCACCTATTATTTAAATACGAAAGGTTCATAATGATAGTTCCCGAAACTGATGTCTGAAGTAGAAAATAGCACTGACAGAGGTTAGCGGGAAGACAATTTAGGTTACGAAGGAGCGAATTAGTTGAAAAATACTTGTTATGCCATTTGCAAGCTAATCTGAACATGAAGAACTAAAAACTAAAAAGTTACATACAAAAATATCTTAATAAACGCTCGTACTATGGCACTTGCTCACATATACTTTATTTTTATTTTTTTCAATTCGTTTGATGTTAGCGTAATGTATACATCGATATAAAATTAGCCACGAAAATGTGTTAAGTCGTCTAACGACTTTTTTTCGAATTATCAGAATGTAAGTGGCGATTCTCACATGTACTTACATTTCAGGATCATCAAATAACCCTTCCAATTTTGACTATATGAATGAAGGGCGCTATAGAAATTTGACAATATGCGATTCAGAAAACGTGATACTGTTTAGCGAAATACGTAATTTTTCAATATTCATTTTGAAAGCTAAACATTATGAATTCATATTCTTTGAGATATGGACTTTAGTCATGGGAACATGGTGTGGACGAACACTTATTGATTTTGTTTTAATAGCACAAACACAACGTTGCTGTAACAGCGAATTTATGGTCTAGTCATCTCAAAAATGGCTCCGTTAAGAATGTATGATATTGAAAAAGTCCACAAGCTTTAAAATTTTCAAACGCTTTTTCTGAAAAATTGTCAGATACTTCTGTCACACCCATAATAATCGTGCGAGCTGTTCCAAAAGATTCATAAATCATTGCTAACTACCGATAACGAATAAGTCAAAGTATTCGATTGGGTCGTCACTGAATATTGAGGTCAACATGATTATAAAACCTGCCCAATTTTGATGAACGTATCGTAAAATAACACACGTATCCTTCTACCGGTATAGATTAGGCTAAGTACAGTAACGACCACATGAATAGTGTTACGTATTTACAGAGGGATGCAACAGACCAAGTCCACCGTTAAGATCAGGTAATCCATACTTTAGCCACAGATCAGGATTTAGTAACTATGAGCTTTGATATTGCGGCAAAAGGTTCAACAGACGTCAGTTAAGATTACGCAGCGAAAAGACACTGTTGATCTAAGTTCCGTTTGTAACACAAATTCACACAAAAGCGACCACAAACAAATGGACTGATAGGTAAACTAATATAAAAATGTCAACGAGATTGATAGAATATCGAGTGCTCTCATGGTAATCTGAAATATTCTGAAGCATCTACAGCAACATGTTAAGGCACTGGGCTTATTATCTGGGTTAAATACTAGAATAGTTAAATTACTAAAAAATCTATGCAACTGATTTGTGACAATAACAGGCATCATTGCGGTTTTTTTGAGCCGCTCATATGTTTAAAGTGTTATATAATACCTTCGGGACCTCTAGACTCCCAAAAATGGCGAAAACTAAAGAACACATAAATTCTTTTGAAAAGCTCAACATGTATTAGCACCACGTTAAATGCGCTTCAAGCAAGCCAACGAACACATATTACAAACTGTTAAAATTTCCAAATTTGATTCGACTTTTCTTTTGAGAATATTAGCTTACATGTAAAGCTGCCAAGTCGCCAAAACAACCTTTCATTCCCAATATCACCACCTCCAACTACGAAAAACTTCGGAACAGACACAGTTGTTAGAAGACTTGTACAGGAGTTAGACAAGATAATATGAACACCTAGTAAATTTTGGAAGATTTTCCCTCTAGCATTGGTAGTCAGTGAAATGTGGATCATTTGATTTCTTACCATCTTTGATCAATAATTTGTATCATTTCAGTTTTTATAAACATAACTATTAGACCATCAAACGCGTAACGTATCTCATGTCCCTAAAGATGAATTAGTGAAAGTATACGTAATGAAACCAGCCGAATTATACGTCGCACTCTGAGTGACAGGATCTCCGGTGATCAAAGTTCATTAACACCTTACAAACAATTTCAACAAGAAAAATGGTGGGTGGAATTTAAATTCAGTTTGCACAAACTGGCAAATGTTTCTAGAGGATAACATTGGTCGAAAACATAATACTGCTGGGTAAAACTTGAAGTTATAACTCAACGCTGATATTTTGTTTTAGCATGCTTCGTTCGAGTTCCATATGTAAATTGTCCCAGAAACGCCATACCAAGACCTTGTGAGTTTAACATTAGGCTGCAAAGCAAAGGATGTATTGATCACAAAATATGAAAATTCAAGCTCGAAAGTGTCATAATCCTACGAATATTTTACTTCGGTCTATACAGATATCAGAGTTTATTGAAAACGGGATAAATTCTATGATCCAGACTAAAAGTTTTCACCCTTGAGCGCCAGAATGGCTCTATGATAATGCGTACTGCAAGTTGGCGGTATCTATATAATACTAAAACTCTGGTCGTCTTGCTTGCTTGAAACCGTGCACACGTTTTTCTGTCGGATCTGAGATATTCGAAATTTATACTCTTCGTTTAATCCTGCATTGTGGATACCGACTTAACAGCATTGGATATATCTCTGGATACGCTTTGCTTTTGATAAATTTTATTTGACCCAACGGGTCACGTGTCGTCTAGTTGTAATATAAAAGTTGTTCAGAATGATCGGATGACAGCGGGTCTCTCGGACTAGACGGAAGGACCAGTATATTGCTGGTAAACCTTGTGTTTTCTCAGATTTTGAAGCATCCGAACACATAAGGTTTCAAGAAGTGTTTGAATATTAAGCCTCGTATAAACATTACGCATTGGAGCAGACGGTAGTGGCCCTCAAGTTCAATTTTAGCTGAAAAATAGGATTATGTATAGACAGAATTACACTTAATATCATTGCAACTATTTCGTTGAAAGAAAAAAGGCATAATGTAAATGACGACACAACATTTCAATGATAAACATTGATTTATGGTTAGGTGTTCATATTATCTCGCCCCATCAATTTTCAAAATAATAGTGATGTTAGAAACATAATGATAAAGTCAATTCATGTTTTTTATCGACTCAACATTTTCCTGCACGTTATGAATAATGAAAACAATCGCACTGTTTTCATTGATACGAAAATTAGTTAACAGATACCCAAACCAAAATTTAAGCTCCGCGGAAAGTCAATGCTCTTGCTTCATAAAATGTAATCCATAAATGTTTATCCACAGATACTAAATGTTGACTTCGAGAACAAACTAGTCTACTCGCTACTTAGACGATCACAAATACAGCTTCTGTATCCCATTTTACAATTTTACTCCTAGTTATTGTTGTGATATTGAGTTCCTTATACATGTTGACATATTCATTTCATTTCTTAATACTTGTTCACAATGCGAGCAGCTTTACTCACTAATACGGAGATATATTTTCTGAATCTTGAAAGGAGTTCCGTAAGCAGCGCCGCGTGGTTGTGCTACCGTACACGCGAAGGTTGAGACCCAGCTGTAGCTGACCCCGCTGCGGGATTAGTGGATGGCTTCATAGGTAGTAGCACTATTGTTTAGTAGTGTAGGAGCAGAAGTGGTAGTAGGTGGAGGTGGTGGGAGGGTTAGCAACAACGCGCCATCTGAAGAAGTTAGCGAGAAAAAGAGAAACCATTGTTAGTAAATTTACAACGTAGATCACAACGCCAGTGTTGAAAAGTTAAGGCAAGTTTTTATAAAAATGCAACGTCAAGAATTAGCTAAAAGCTACAGTTTGGCTCAGCAATCACAGATCAAAGCTTTTAGATTTCAGGCAAAGATGGAAACGAGCAGTAGCAAGATATAATTGTAATTAATTTTTTATAAGAAAATTTATCGTATAACGTTGCTGATTTCACAAACAGTAAAATATATATATATATAACGAATCTCTTTCAGGATCAAACATCAGCTTCTAAGAAATACACCCTTAAATAAAAATATTAAAGATTAGACCTTCAAAACATTCCTTGAAAATAAGGAAGGGATGGGTGAGTCCATAAAATGCTGAGAGACTATTAAACACCATTTCAAAATTAATTCCAATGGGTAGCTATAATCTGATACATCAGCAAATTAATTATCAGAACTGGGAAGAACAAAACGGAGATTAAACTGCTCTTAACATTTTAATTCCGATATCTAAGAGAAGTTAGAATTCAGACGTAACTTAGTTAGAATGTTATAAATTGTAATTTGAACACTGAGCTGGCGATCCTGCACCTTAGGCAAGGCGGGGGTAAAGGGTGGAACCGCTTTCAACGGCGGAATAAATTAGATGCTAATGACGAAATTGCGAGACCATTCAGTCCAAGCGCTCACATCAGAAAAAAGTTAGTTTCATGAAACGTAGGGCCAAGAAAAGTCAGATCAAATAATTTACAAATCTAGTTACTCGGGTAAGTGCCACCAATAACTAATGAAATATCAGTTGAAAACGAAGTTAAAAGCGCTATTCCTAACGATAAATACAAAAAGTGAGATACTTTGTTCCTCCCAATCGATGGACGACACGTTCTATGAACATTTCATCCTTTCTCTCGGAAAGTTTCACGTCACGCTAAAACAAGTCTTAGTGAACGCTGCTCACAAAGTTCATATTGTTAACTAGTAAGCTATGTTTGGTGGCTGTAAATACATACTCATTTACACCCCACATGCTGCGATCGCCAGAGAACGACAGATCTATAAAACTCGTCGACTTCCTAGGAGCAGAATGAGTCGGGAAATCAAAGAGTATATCCAACATCATTTATTATAAATGGACGAAAAAATTTCTTGCACGAGCGGAAAGCAATAATTCTATGCGATAAGAAAATAAGATTCATATAAAACCATTACAGAGAAATGAAATTTGACGTATAAAATAATACTAAATTAAGATAAGATCATTTTGATTTTGTAATATAATTACTGGGGTTATACTAGTCATGCTAAGTTGTATGCTTGGCCGATTGTTTTAAGGGCAATTGGCTGCACCGACTCTAGTCATATCATACTCTAGACGAGAACAAGTGCAAATCAAAATATCAGTAAATGATGTGAAGCCATAAACGGAAAAAGGCGAACACAATTTCAGTTCTAAAGCGGTATAGGGGAAGTATATCGCTGTAATGATCTCACTTATTTAACGGGTAAAGCTTAAACACCGGTGCACCGGTGCACTTATTGTTCTCTCACTATCTTGGTAGCATTCGTCCTACAACGCTACATCCTCAATACTTTCTTCACAAACTTCGTGAAGAATTCAACTCTCCGCTTTTCTGCATAAAAATGTATCCGGAGAAGTGCATACAATAAGGATATAAAAAGAGGCGAATGAACTTGTGAAATGAGTTTAAAATTTAATTGACAGTATAAAAAACTAACATGAAAAATCTCAGGAGTTGAACAAATATTGTAAAAACAGAAATAAGTATAAAACTACAAATCACCAGAAATGTTTCAAAAAATGAACACTACGCATCCACACCTAGAGTGAAAGATGACATAGAAGAAAATCTATTTTTTTAAATGAGCAGAAACAATTGAGCAAAACGTTAGAATGGAATTTCCAATTATCCAGATAAATGAGAGATAATGAATGCATTCTGAGATGGTGGCGGAAGATGTCACCCGCAACGCAGACTAGTGAACAATATTTTCCTGATACTCATAACAAGTCATACTTAAAATAATAAGAACAGAAAGAGAATGCGCAAAAAATGCTTGGACGGAATGTACAGATAATTAAGTACAGAAAACGAAGAGAACTAAACAAACGGAAGACTTCAAAAATAAATACAGAACTAGCAAAACTTAGCGTACTGGGCTCTGGTAAACCATTGCACAACAGGAAGGCAGTACGCCGAAAACAGGCAGCCCCATTTTAGACAAACGTATGTATTAATTTGTAGATGGCAGATGTACTCTCTGAAGAGTGCACCGTTTCTTATTAAATTTCACGCTATGACATGTTGATCAGAATATTGTAAAGCATCGAATTGCTGTATGTCCTCTGAATTCAAATTTTTCATATTATACCTAAAAGACACTTCACGTGGTAATTTCGTAATCCCTGTAATGGAAGATAACACATTAATGACACTTTTATAACTAACCTGAGACTGGATCTGTTAGATGATCAGCCTCCCTAAGGCAAAGGGATTATGATCGATGGTAAGGATGATCCCTCGTGTCCTGGGGGTTAAAATGTCGGGGGGTCCTGTGCTTTCCCCCAGCAACAGCCACTTGGGTGCCTGATACAGTGAACGGTAGCCAGGTTAAATATCACCAAAGAATTTCAAAGTCAAAATGATTATCAATTCAACCTCCAAAGGATTTCAATTCAAAAGTCAATGAAATAAATGGAAACGATGTGAACTATTATGAATTGACACATAAACCAAAGAACAACCAGTCCTTTCAGTTCAACATTTCGCCAACGAAAATAACTGAACAGTTTCTTCCGTAAGCCATCTAATCTTAATGCAACACGCCTCACAATCTACATTCCTTATGATAAACTTACGAAACAGTTACTCGATAGCAGTTCTCTTGTTTAAGGCAAAAGAGAATAATTACGGCTATCATTATATTAACACGAGAGCCAAGTACATTCCAAGTAACCTACACGGCACAGGAATGCCAATATTGGCTAAAAAGTTGCTTTGGCATCACGAGATAAAGACAGACGAACGACACTACTTGGAGTTGATATTTTTTGTAGTGAATGAAATGTCGTTGCCTGCAGCTTATTAGTCATTCTTTTTTCATACAACTGACTTAATGACGAAGAAATTCACACTTGATAAAAACTCAATACCTGAAACTCGCTAATACAAAACTGAGTGCATCTTCAAGGATCAGCGATCGTTTCATGTAGGATCATCCAAAAACTCGACAATAATTGGTGCCAACTCTAAGAGGTGTCTTCGAAATCACTAACAGAGAAGTGTTCTCTGAATTATCACCCGTTTCGACGTTAATATTTTATATAAACCTTTGCACAATTAAAGAGTTTAATACGAATTCTACATGGGAACTAAAGTTCGTAAGTTAAAAACAAAAAAAAAGACTAGGTAAACTAGTTAAAACGAAGATATCCCTACAGTTAGTAAATTAATACAATTATAGTTTATACTGTGCGTCCACTCCTAAACGGGTTGACGGAAAAAGTAAAAAATTGTTACGGATTAACAAGTTAAAACTTCTGTGAAAAATCCCAGTTGAATTTTACGAGCAACGTTAAAATAGCGCAATCTAACACTGTACGATAACTTTATTGACAACATATTCGATGAATCAGTTTCTAGTTTTGTTTTTAATATTGCTAGAAAGCAATGCCTCACCATTTATTAAACCCAGACAAATTGACTAGCTTTTAAATGATAACTGCATATGTGTGCCCATCTAGTGTGCATAAATTAGTCAACAAGTCATGTACTGCAACATCAAACTATTAAACAAGTTTAATTAAAAAAAGTGAGCTAAATTGATTGGATTTTAAGCATATAACACTGTGAGTTTCTAACAAACTAGTTAAAGTATTATCAATTTCTATATCAATTATTTAGAAAAATGATAAATGGAGCTAATTTGAAAACATTCACCTAAGAAGCGAAAATATATAGGAGTGTTCAGTAAATTTGATAAAACGATTGGCAACGTTAAGGCATCGAGAGTTCATAAATTAACTAAAAAAATTATCAGTAACAATTTCAGAATCGTCAAAAATTAATAGATAAATTGCTAATATCACAAGTGTGATTCGAACTCTATTTTATAGCACGGCCATCAAGCAAGGCCTCAAGATGAAAAAGTTCCAAGCTAGCAAGAATAGCATAAAGGAAAACCGCATGCAATGAACCAGACCTTAACATTAATGAGAGCAATTAAAACGCATCGGCAAAGGTGGGGCCGCTCTCAATTCTTAAAATACGTAACTTACAAATTATGCCGGAAAATGTAGCTTTTGATCCAGTTAGCTGGAGTAAATTTTACAATAAAATATGCAAAATTTATATATAAAGATGTATGATACTAAGGTAGGGTGAGACATTTCACTGCATTTGGAAATTTTAAGAATATTCCGGCCAAATTCGAACTCAGAGTTGAACATTTAACGATCAAATAGAATTCTTAAAAAAAAGCTATCAAGGGTAGGCTATAATAAAACTGTAATTTTGTAATTATTTCCGGCATAATTTACAAAGCTCAACTTAAGAGCTAAGACGTAAACTTGAAGGTAATCTACAGGAGCAAAATCGAGCATCATAGAAGTGCTTAAACTAAATTCCTAAATTTTTCCATGCAAACATTTCTATGAAATGGAAAACAAATAGGAAACAATCGATGTACGCTCGAAGCGAGAACAATAAAATTATAACTAACGCGAAAAGCAAATAAACAATCAAACCACTAGAGATAAAAATACAACAATAAACCATTTATAATGGCATGACAAGTTATGCGTATAGAGAGACAGTCTAGAGAGATAGCACCACAACACGTAGCTTGTGATATAGTAATACCACCTTCATGTAAGAAAATAATCATGCTTTTCAAATAATTAAAACTCAATTTATCAATTTATTTAATGATAATCCGCTCCAGATTCATACATGACTCATATTCTGGCTAAAATCTTCGAAAAATATGTTAAATAAAAACAACAAATTCTTTAGAATACACCAGGAAGATAGCTTTATCTTTTAAACGAATAGCTGAGAGTATATTTGAAAAAATTATAAACTCGAGTAGAAATGGCACAGTGATTCACGGCTATGTATGTATAAATAGTAGGTATAACTAAAAGCATAAGAACTAGTCGGCATCAGAAGAACTGACCAAGGACAGCTGGAATATCGCACGCGCACTGCCAGTAAATACAGGGAGCTATGTTCATTAAGAAATGTGTAATTGTACTAAGACTAATTAAAATGTATGACATGTTTTGTCTCCTAAAGCTGAGAAATAAACGTGAGATATTGTGTTGAGATGATAGTTCATTTCCCACTAGCAAAAGTGACGAAGCAAAGTATTTCATGTTTGATGATTTTATAATGATAGCATGAGGACAGAAAAGAATTTCAATCGAAGTTAAAATGAAATTCTAAAATGATAATCCTCAAGTTCAACGTAACAACAAAATGCTAAACAAAGACATGGATATTCACATTAATATTCAAATGAATTCATTTCAAAAAAGCCTTCTTTCATTTCAGTCTAACGTGTTGCAGCAGTGAATGGTAGACAATTCGCAGTTCAATGAATTCCTTCTTTAGCAGCATTTACTCTGCTAAACATTTTTATAGTTTCTCAATGAATATCTCATGGATATTTTTTCATTAATCTGTAAGCAATCGAACCTAAATTTCAAAGGTACATTTATATATTCCAAAAGCCTTTTATTACAATTTTGATCTAATCAATCTCTTCCAAGAAATCGTTGGGATGCGTCAGTACCAGAATTATTTTGAGCTACCACATCGGATAAACAAGAAGTAGATATCTTCGGCTCCGAAGATGTTACAGAACTTGCGGTGCTAGAATTAATAGCAATTTTTATACTGTTAACTGTGCATTCGTTGGCCGATTTGCTCGCAGGCTCAATTGTAGCTTCAGCTACATTTTCATTAGCATTCGTTGCACTGAGTTCTTTCTTGTTTGCAATTGCTGTTTTCTTCGAAACTGAAGGACTATCCACCTTTGCATGAGTAGGAGAATCGGTTTGGAATGTGTTACTGCATACAGCAGTGTAAGCACAGCTGCACGTAGAACTGCTGACAGCTACACAACCGCGGTTCAAATTTGTATCATTTGATTTACACGTTAATGGGCATTCAGAAGAAACTGATAATTCTGGAAGTCTAGGAGACGAAGGTTTGTGCAAGGTTGATTCTTTACAGAGAGCATTTGATGAATTCTCATTACGTGAAAGCGTGCTGCAAACTTCGATTGAATTTTTTCCCGCTTTTTGCGGAACTGTACCATCTGTTTTCACAGCAGCTGCAGTAACAATTATAGCAATATTTTCCGCGCCAGATGATTCACAGGTATTGTCTGCTGTCTCAGCAGCACCCTGTGTTATCTCAAGTACAGTGCTAGATGTAGTAGCTACCTGACTGTCAAAATGCGATTCCGACACAGAGGGAGAAGTCAAATGAGCACCGACAACAGTGGCACTGGTATGACCAGTTTGGGGTAACTGAGAGACACCCACAACTTGCGGATGTAGATTCGAGGGACGAAGAAAATAGTGAGGCGCAAGAATGAAAGAAGATGGACTTGCTAAGCGAGGGCTTACACCTCTGGGAAGGGGCTGTCGGAGACACAAATGACTAGGAGCAACTGCCACCGAACCTAAATTTGGTAATGCTAAAATTTGATACGGACTGCCATTAGGGAAGTTCGACACCTGATTTATCTGGTACGCAGATGAATATGATCTGAATGACAAAGGTTGATCTCCATCCAGCTGGTGAGCAAGATTCTGAGTGGAATTGAAATATGTTTGATAGCCAGCCAATTGTGGGCTGGATGAAAGATGATGCTGATGATGGTTGAACGCTTGCGAGTCACTAAAACTGGTAGCATAATGACCACTACTGTTGACTGGAGTGTTGCTTTCAAAAGAGTGGACATTACTGCTATTTCGGAAAGAAGCATTTCCTCCTCCACTACTGTGTGGCTGAAAAACACTACTGCTCGAATGACTGTGATGATGATAGTGGGCAGGAGTACTAAAAGTGTTATAAGGATAAGAGTGCGCGTGCGATGCCCCATTTCATCTAGCAAATAACCCACCGGTGGGGTCATGATGATACTCCTGCAGGATGGGGCTGGCTAGAGCAGTATACTCAGCAGCTGACGCAGGCACGTACGGAGACGCATATATGAGGCCGCCCCCTGCCTCACTCACGGGCACGAGAGGTGGCATCATACCCATGGGAGGAGGAGGCAAGTTTGTGCCGTTGAGAAGCTGTGGGTTTGAGGTAGGGATGGGAATCCGCGCGGGCATGATGAGAGGATGTCCAGTAAGGGGAGTGCCAGCCCTTAAGGGGGACGGGATGAGTGCTCCTGACGCCAGCAAACGGGGCAGATCACCTGAAAGGGCGCCCAGGGCCTCAAAATCTGAAGAAGTGGCGGGGTAGAGGGGGTAGGAGAAAACAGGGGAGAAGTGTTAGTACATCATCCAGTTAACGGATACCTCATAGCATCCCTTCAGCGGGGTAAAATCTTAGCTGAAACAAAATACTTTAAGGAACAGTTTTCTTTTCATTTAGTCATGAACCGTTAGAGTAAATTGAAAATACATAACCCATTATTCAGAAATAATTTGTTCGTATTAGAAATATGCAATAACCACATGTAGTTGAACAAATGAGGTAGGTAATAGAAATGAACTATTTGCTAATAGGTGAACAGAGCTCTGTAAGTCAAAATGCTAGTAAACTGGAAATACTATCAAGGATCGACGAAAAGTATTAAAAGCGAACGCCAGGCAGGTTAAATTGAAAGTTAACGATATTAAATGCCCTAGCAGTGTGTCATGTAACAACCATGGAGGTTAGGGGAACCATACGATGAGACTTCGACAAGTGTGAAATTACGAGACTGAAAAGGTGTAATATGAATTAAGAAGATTCGAATTAACAATAGTGAAGCTTCCACAGGAAGAGTAAATAAGGTCAAGTATGGGTGTTAAAATTTTAGGTGGTAAAAAATCGCAAGAAAAAGTAAATCTTCAATATTGTTAACAATGTGATCCGCGAATTGATAGAATTAATACTCGCTTCTAATAATATGCACAAAATCTACAAAACGTATATTTCGAGACAAAAAGGCTTCAAGTTGGAATACCTATGTTTTCCAGCTTATTAATGAATAACTTTTTTCAACGAGCGAGCAAATCATTTATTTGGTAAGAGGTTGCCCAGGCAAGCGGGGTTACGAGTCTAATTACAGTCAAGCAAACAAATAAAATTGTTCGTGTTAGTTCGTCTACACAAAAAATGTTTGAAAAGAGGGAGGAAAATTCATCTCTGCATGAATTCAGATACAACTGAAAAAAAGGGAAAGCAAAAAATGAAAGTGCATTTTAACTTTCTGTAGTCTCTTTTGAAATATAAAGCAAAGAATGCTTATGCTAGTAATACCTTCGTATGGTGACGCAAACTATCGCTCTTAGGTTTGTATAACTTATTATTTTAGCATACCACCCACGCCAATACAATATTGGACATGAAATATTAATCAAATATTCACAAAGTACCAAGAAACACGTTGATCAAAAATGCACGTTTTCAAACATTTTTAATTTTAAAACTGAAATTAGAAGTTAACTAACTGTCCCAACGCTGCACCATTTCAGGTAGGTACGAATGACTACCTTGTGGCATAACGATGCCTCTCGTGGAGCTGTCTCGGTAGGTACCATTAATAATTGCAAGTTCCATCAGTTGACGTTTCTTCAACTCGTCTTCGCCGTCATTCTGCACAAAAAAAAACATAAAATAATACATGCGGAAGCAATTTAATTACTTACCAATCAAAAAGGTTACCACAGGAAATGTGAGGTTAAAAATCGAACAGCTATTAAAGAGAAATAGTAAAGAAAGAATATTTATGTTAAGAGTTACCGTGATTTAACTAGGTCAGAGATACGGTTTTATGCACTAGAAAAAAATGTACCTATATAAGGACTTCATCGGCACTACAGATGGCTACCTGAATGTAATACTAGGATTTCACAAGGGTACTCTATAATAAAACAGCATTCCCACAGGCACTCAAAAGCAATTTCACGTAACAAGATATAAAAAACATTTCTATCAGCAAAACTANGATTTTGAAATACCGCAGAAGTAAAACTGATGCTACGAGGGGCAGGCTTATCGATAATTCTTTTTACGACACCAAAGGTAACCTATCATATTCCAACTATATTCACATTGATCTGTTGATCATTGGTTAAGGAAATATCGTTTTAATTTGAACGTAAATAAGAAGAAAATTCCCACTCATGGTTAGTTTAATGACTGATAGATTTCAGTAAAGTAAATAATGACCGCTAAGCATTTCAACTCGGTGATACAGGAGGTTCTTTCTGAAGAAAAGTCTTGACAACAATAATGAACCAACCCTTCGTAACAGAATTACCTGACATTTGATATACCTCTGTACAGGCAAAAATAGCGCCACTTACACCGACTGAAGGCACGAGAAGTTTCTTTATTTCTTCAGTTGCACGTTGAAGTTTAATTTTGGCTCGATTTTCTGTATCTTCTACTGTGATGAGCACGTGAAGATCGTCGTTAAGATGCTCCCAGTTTGGCTTACCTCTATTCTGATCCTCCTAGGCAAAGAAAAGTTATTGGTACACATCACAACGATAAACCTTAAAAACAATTAGTTAACGATTTAACGATTAAGCAAAAAATAATGAAGTATAATCAGTTGAAACAGCGAGATTGTTGTAGAACACACCGAGAAAAATTTTCAACCTTAAAATGGCCTCTGCCATTTTTGAAGAACACTATTAATAATCGAGCTTAGTATAATTTTATTGTTTCGCTCAAATCTAGGCTGAATCTATTTAGAAGGGTATAAAATACAAACGACTGTTCATGCAATGTGTCGTTCATTTAAAAAAAACAGTGATTTCAGAATTAGTCTACACCAAAGGTATCACAATCCATGCAATATGTTGAACGTAACCAAAAGAGCAACTGTTTCCAAATCTGTGGATAGTGATGCAAATTTTGAGGGGGGTTCTACATTAGTAAATAATGAAATGCAAACGACATTTGTGCTTCTCGAAACTATATTACTTGTTTCGCCTTGCAATTAACTCGGGACTATTAAAGTACTTAAATTGGAAATCCTAACAACAATTGAAACACCTTCATTACATAGAAAAGATGAAAGAATGACTGCACCTATTTTCATCAACATGATTTAACAAATAAACGTATTAATTAGTCACTTACTTTGAACTTGTCTCTCATTGATCCCTTTCCTCTGACCATAATCTTACAGCAGGTCTCTTGTTCCAATTGTTTGGCAGTCATGCCACGAGGGCCCAATATCCGGCCTACGAAGTTGAACTGAAAAAAATGAAACGATTTTAGCGAGTACAACCAATGATTGGAACACAAAGTTAAATTTGATAAAACATTGCATACTAGTAACTCGGGGCATTTTTATATACATTAGACGAAAAGGTATGCATAGTCTATTTAAACGACTCATGTAAGTGAAACAAAGCCCTATATCGCATATAAGATGAAGGCATGAGAAAGTCAACAATGACTTTGACTATCGAAGAGAAAAAGATGAAAAATTAAACGAATTCAGCTCTTGGCATAAACAACGACTTTACAGCATGTCCGTTCTATGATATTAGTCTAGAAGATAGAAGAAATTCAGCTAACTACAACTCTGAACTCTCAACATTACACCTTTTCGTTGTCCCTGCTTCGCAGAAATTGGTAACTAAATACGTATCTGAGGAATAGTAATTTTTATTGCAATAAATTGACCACGATAATTTGAAGAGCACCATTTTTACAAAAAAAACGAGTGATTTGACTAAGCACTGAGGAAGATCAAACCTAACACCCCTGAAGAGAAAATCACATCAAAGAACTTCCTTGACAGATTTATTATCATACGACAATGCGAGGCTATACGTCGTTGAGTCCAGTTTTACGATTAATTCATGCCGAATAACATATCGGAAATGGAAAAGACAAGCGATTTCATTCTAGTACAAGGTTGAAAAACATACCATGTACGTTCACAGATAAAAGAAATGAAAATTGATAATCAAGTAAACTAAAACTGAGCCAGAGTTGTGATTATAGATTCTCAACCGAAGTTATGATGGAATTTCACAAATATTGTTGATGACCGAGTCATAGGACACCTCCTTAAAACACTACGCCATATACAGACGCTTAGCAAAAGGTCTTTCTTGCATGCTCCAAATTTAAGAGAACGTCAAAAATCCTACCAGCCCCTGCAGAGCTGCACACGTAATATCCATCTGTAGCGCCCGCTCTAAAGGGCATGAAACAGTCTTTATGCACAGTTGTAAAAAAATCAGGTTCAAATGGCACAACCCGTCAGCGCTACCAAAAATAAGGTGGTAAATTGTATAGGTGCTATTAACCTTTGAACGAGGCAGGCATACGCACCAAAAATATTTTCAATCAACCATGACTATAAAAAGCCATGAGCAGACCAAGTGGAAGCTAAGATAGGGTAAAAAAGTATCAAGGACAGAAGTAGCCGCATAAATTGCACAAAATGTAACTCAATATAACACACGCTCAGATCAATAAATTCTAAAATATAGGCATGTGTAAAATAAATTTTAGGTCTAAATTCTCAATGAACATAATTTATTTTCGAACACTGGGCTAGGAGAAGAGAATTAGCTGCAAAGCATGAGGTCAAACCGAGAGATCGGCTGCAAGTCTCTCCGTATAAACAAAGAGCGCGAGGGAAGTGAGGGGCCGGGCCAGGAATAGTCCCTCGAGGGGAGCACCTCCTCGCTAGCGTCATTTCTATTTAACCCGCACAGGCACCTCATCGTTTACTCTTCCGCGAGGATAAGTCGCAAGATGGGCTATTTACTATGAAAAATATTCATTGCAGACAAATCCCCACATGCTCATAAGCGACCTTTTCTCAACGATAACAGAAATTAAGATCACTGGGGGAGTGCGTCTCGACACTGTAATGAATGTATCGTGAGGTTCTTGAATATTCCGATTAATAAAATCAAAAAATATTTCAATCGTGATAAGAAAAACAATTTTTGCGAAGCCACTAAAAGAAATCACTAAGTATTGTGAAAAAGAGATAGAGTAATATTTTCATGTGAATACAACGAAGCTAGAATAAGAGCAACAAAGGGAATAATTTAGCTCAAATTCAATCTTACTGTGGTTAGTATGAGGACTTCAGAACCGTATAGTTGTCATCACTGTGCCACAGACGAAATATCCGGTCAGTCACTAGCGCATGCAAATATCGCACAAGTAAATTGCTGGACTAACAGCGGAAATTTACAAACAACAGCCAAGTTGAAGTTATCGGATCGATAACGAACCATGATAGGGCCAAGTTAACCAATACAGTAATGCAGAATGCAACATGTTGTTCTTGAATCAACTTTGCTGAAAAACACTGGCGTTTGCTCGTTCAAGCCAAATTTATCGAGAATTCGCAATCTCTTTCAAACATGAGATAAATGAACAAAATAGTTGACGGTGATGTGCGGTGGGTCAAACCTAAAAATTCAAATCCCTGAAATGAACTCGCATCAGCTCCAATAAAAGAATTGTGTAACTTGCTAGACGATAATTCTACTGGACGAGGCTGAATTTTCATCCTCGTCTTTTTCCCTGACAACAGATCAAATTATAGAGAATACGAAAGCCAGTTCCTCCAGGAACAGGCGATTCAATTGCTCCCATTTTGCCCGCGGCAGCAGCGATGCAGCACGCAAGGATGTTCGTAGTTCCAGCCAGCACTCGTCCCACTCACGAAATAGATTCCTATCAACCTATTGAGATTGACGAGGTCAAAGCATGAACTGACTTCTCTGTGTTCTAAATCAAATCAAATTGAGATGCATGGACTATTACATAGATCGATAAAATATAATCGATAAACCCATATTGAACTCTGAAAATTAAAATTGAACAACAGCATAAAAGTTCTAATTGATCGCTTAGGAAAGAATCAGTTGACAGAAATAAAATACCGTACATTTTTATACGGTAACGTAGTATACACAATTTTGTGGTTTGCGTGCTGAGGGACAATATCAATCAATAACGAATCAGAACACAACGCATAAAAATTTGTTGGAAAATAATTTAAAGCGCCATGGCCGAGTTGACCAGGAAAGTTGCCCTTCCCAATGGAACAGGCGAGCGTCAAGCTCAAAACAGGCTTGTAAAAAATCCCATAAATACTCTAATCTCTAAAATAAATTCTAGATCGAAGATAAAGTTGGTCTATAAGTTCCCCCCGACACAATATTATTAGTGCTCACAGGAACCAATTTTGACCTTCTTAGGATGAGCTCATTCCATAGTTATACGCATCAAACGAAAATCGTAGCTCGCAGTAAAAAATTGAGGTATTTCATAGTTTGGAAGACTTTACCTGAAAAATACTCGTAATAATACGCTTCGGTAAAATATCAAACGCTGTTGCCTTCTCGATGAAGAAGATAAAACCTCGATTCTGATTGAAGATAAACATGTTCAACAAAGATTGGTGCATGACTCATGCTTGGTCCACTCATAACAGCAGTGTGATAAAAAAATAAAGCCTATAAAAAAACTAGCGCAAGTACGACCTTCACGTCTTTCTCAACAGCGGGTAGAAGACATTTCAGAAAAATAGTCCGCATTTTCGTCTCCTTAGACAAAATAAAATAAAATTTGTGACTGGCAAATAATTGAATGTACAGTAAAATTTATTTTACTTGTGTACATATGATACAATGAAAGAGCAAAAAAATTCTCCGTAACTAGATAATACAGACATGAAAAACGCTAATGCTTAACTGACTCAGTCAGTTCATGGCAGCCAAATTTCAAGAAATTTTCACTCCAACAGTTTTATAACTAGCACATAAAAATGTTGACCTAAAAAACTGAGACAATAGCTATTAATCTAGAAATTAAAAAGTAAGAGAATTTTTTAAAACAAATGAGATTAATCTCCCACTTAAACACGGAAATTTGAAGACGGCTCGATAATTTGTCTCGTGGAGTCAGCGATGTACAATAGCACTGCAGTTGCCAAAGGTTTCTCACGATTTTTTTGTTTCACCGACCGTATGCAGAAACAATAATGATTTAAAATAATACATAATGTAACGACTTACACTCAGAACATGCTCGAGTTAGTTGTACCACTGAATTTCACCAACAAAAAAAATTGTCAAATTTGGTCATAAAGACTCACATTAACACGGACAGGTTAATTGGACAAAACAAAGATTGTTGCTTTATTAGCCTGAACGGAGGTGTTAACAGCCGCAAGAAGACAGCGTGATGCGACGTCGGAATGCAACCGATGCCGGTGCCAGAAGAACAGAACACCTGTTACATTAGTCTGCGCAATACAAGTACAAAAATAATGAAAAATATCAAAAATAGACTTCCATCAATAACTTCAGTAAATAAAATGATAATACGTAAATTCCGTTCGGAATGGAAACAAGTTATAAATTGAAACATAACCGCCAAATGATGGAACCTTGAATGTAACTGCTTATAACTGATGGTCAGGAAAGTCTACACTATATATAATTATTTCGGTATTTTATGGTTTCAGAAATACTTTAGTAATTTTATGGCTTTTCAGAAACAAAATTACAAAATTAGGTAATATTGATTATATTCAAGGATCATAGTGAAAAAGTACAAATAAATTAAAATTTTCACTTCAAAATGTTTTTGTTTAACTTCTTTACGAGCCAATAGTCACAAATATAAATATACGAAAATGTTGGACATAGAAGGTATTTCCCTATTTTAATTCGAAAGAACATGAAACCACACACGGGAATGCAATTTCTAAAACTTTTTTTGTCGCCTGCTACGTTTGGTGATTCATCAGCAGTGACATCACAACTAACAGGCCTGTCATACACACTCGTACAGCGTCAACTATGAGCGATGATGAAAAAATGACAAAATCAGGGAGAAAATAATGGGTAAGAAAATCACGCACATTACAATGGCTAATTAAAATGCTCAGATCAATGTATCACAAACGAGTCGAGTCCAATGAAATTAATCTTCACTTTCATACCTACAAAATATTATTGTGCTTCCTATCATTTTATTACACATCTCGAACTCAGGATATCTTTCGACATGTGTACATGAGACATTGAGCTATCAAATACATCGTAAAACTAAGTACAAAAGCGCTGAATATTCACTGCGTATGAGCACAAAATCATAATAAATGTCTATTTAAGCAGGCGTGTAAAAATACTCTACGAATGAGGAGCCCGTTAGCTTTTGTGACATGAGTGAGGCCACTTTTTGAAGCCCCAAGTGTCAGACAACCAATCAATGATAATTCTGCCAACATTACTAGAGCACAAGTCACGGACTTTAATGCCGCGTCTTGAGTCAACTCTAAAAATACCACACGACTGTAGAGACGGACCATTTTCTCGCGAAAAACTGAAGTACTTCGAGAATAAAAAGCATACAGGAACCAATATAAGAACTTAGGAATTGTATGAACATTCATACAAAAAACTCTCACCCACATAATCGCTCAAAAAAGTTCATTGAATCCATAAAACGGTTGAACAAACGGACAGCAAACAAATGCTTGAAATAACTTGTGAGTGAATAAGATATACGGAACAGTACGCCCATAATACGATTTGTAGTATAATAATGAAGAATTTCCTCGTTCTGCTTCTCTTATAAACTAAAAAATACAAAATTATACGCATAAAACAACCAAAACACTAACAGCAACGTGCTTACATTTTCCATACAATATCATTTCTACATGTTAATTGACTAAACCCACGTGGCTCAATGGCATTCTCTATTTACACTTGAGAACAAATATATCAGATGTAAAACTAAAATATTCAGTAGCTAATGGAACGATAAAAAAATACAAAATTATACAATAACCATTTAAAAAGTGAATTAAACTTAGCAGTCCATATAAGAATCAGAACTGTGATTGCAATGTAAGAAGTACGCTCAGTTTATCTTGAGGAATAGAAAGGTAATCAATTTACCAAGTATGGAAGTTCACAAAATTTTTCTGTGGTGTGCGGAAATCATCATCCAACTTGAAAATGTCTAACTGGTCAAAAAAATGAACATCTTCGCTCTAAACGTTAAAATATACTATACACGACAAATTAATCCCATCCGTGAAGGCAAGAGAGATTCGCATGTGCCGATTTTGAATGAGGAATGAACAGAAGAAACTAAGACAAAAAGAGACTACGACCACCAGGTTGAGAGAAGTAATAGTACCACCAGGATCGCTGAGGGTGCGGGGGGCCCCCAATAACAGGGAGAACACAGGCAGAAATAGCTCGTTGCGAAGGGGTGCGGAAGCAGCGGCGACGCTCCCTGCCAAGTCTGGGAGACCAGGTGTTATCTGGTCGTCCAAATGATGCTCATCTATGGCACCATCACCAACGCTTGGGAAAACATTTGGGGGGACAATGGTCGAGGGCAGCGTATTTATGGGTCTGAAGCGTATTTGATTAGCTTCAATAGCAGGGACGTATCGTAGGTGAGCAATGAAATTACATCAAATGCAAAACGTAATGAGATATTTTCCAAGACTTCAGAAACAAAATCCACTAAAATACTGTGAAATACTAATTTTAAACATTTTTTACACTAAAATGTTTCAAAAAATGACATATCGACGGGACGAAAAATTGTGAATGTAGATATTAAATTTCGCAGACACTCGCGCAGGAAGTCGGTTGCACCGAACACCGTCCCTTTGACGAGAGATCAAAAAGTAAAAAAAATAACCAAAAAACTATAAAACTAATAAACAGCCTCGGGAATAAGCAGAGTAAGCGCTGAAATGCACCAACTACCCAAGACACACAGCCGAAAACATGAACTCAGTGTACACTTTGTAACCTCCCTTCTCCCATTTTTCCACCGGTGTAACTCGGGAATCATATAAATTCCCCGAGAGACACCCAAGTCCGCCACATAAGTACTGGGCAATGCTTCTTAAATACCTCCCTGGCAGTGAAAAAAACATTGCAGAAACGGTTTACCAGGTCGTATAAAAAATGGAACCCTCATTCCAAATAAGTACGATTCAAAGCAGAAAAAGGAACCTTAATTTCAAATTAGTGTTTTAAAAACTAGTAAGATTACGTAAATTTGATGAACCTCTAGTTGGACGTCAGTTACAGATACATCCAACGTTGTTGATTCTGTAATGTATTTAGTAAGAGGTAGATTACGTTATGAGTTAGTTTAAAGCTCCCAGTCCGCATGAGATGTGACCTAAAGAGGAAAAAAAGAGAAAGTACCATTTGGTAAGGACTACAGAGAACGGCAAATTTATGCACAAAGCGTGTTCCCCTTCAGGATCTCCTGCACATAAAAACAAAGTCAAGTATGAAGAAGAAGGAAAGACAAACAGATAGCGAAGGCGTGAAAATTGAAAGATGCAAAGTGAAATAGCAAAGATAGAAGTCCCGAAGGCCTATCTATAGCTATGGTAACCTAATTTGGTAAAATGTATCAGAGGTATACTCGAGCAAGCAAATATGGAATGAACTAGCTGTAGAGGAAAATTCAGAACCAAGAAGAAGGTTTCTAAAACAATACGTAAAAAAATTAACTTGCAATGAAAATATTTTACGAAAAAAGACACACGGTTAATTGCAGACCGATGCAACTAAAGGAATAAATGTATGAGACGTCAAAAGAAACAGAGCTCAGGTAAATATATCTAAACAGTTGCACTGACAACGCAGTGGAAATTATTTTCCATTCAAAGAATTAATTTTCACACCCACGTCCATATATTCACTAAAATTCTTTTTTCGCTGTCTCGAATAAGCGTTTCTATGATTAAGATGAAATAATGTTAATAGAAATTATCTTGGTCTCTCATCATTGTAACATGTTCGGTCGTTGAACAAGTCGTTTCACAGCGCTTCTTTTACTTTCACGCGAAAAACGTTTTGTAGTTTTCAAAATTAATACTCCGAATACAATACCATTTTAGACGTGAATACGCAATTCAACAAAGCATTGTGACGGTAAAAATGTGTAGGCGTACGGGATTTAGAGAAGCGGCGGAGAATCTCTAGAGCCTCACAGCACCCGGAAATGGGGTTCCCTGGCACGACGCCACGACGTCCCCAGCGCCACCCCCGCCACAACTAAGCCGCCCAGATCACCTCCTTCTGCAGCCAATGATCTACAAGCGAAAGTTACCGACGATATAAGCTTTTTTTCAGTAGTCAAGTAGTCTCCAGGATACCAATGATGCTCTCAGGATCAGATTTAATGTGTATTGTTGCAATCGCCACTTTACTCGAGTACATTTTTATAACTTTAGCTCTAATTATGATACGAGTTTAACCTCTGTAAGCCCGATGTTGGTGCTCCAAAAGTGGAAGTGAACGTACGAAAGAAACAAAAAATCGAACAAAACGATGTAGCCCCTAAACTACTAACAGAGGTCGTCAGTGCGATGTGTTAGCCCCGTTTACAGCACTCGTTCTAGCTCAGCAATAGCCCTAATGAACTCCCCAGACGTACGTTGCTGATTTTTCAACGGAATGACTGAAGGCACGCTTACAGATAATCGGTATTCTTTCCTAATCACAGCTCTGGAGTCCTACCTGCCCAAAAAATGTCATAAAAGTGTACCTCAAGACACATGGTTAAAAAGATATATTTTATCCGTCTCTCAGAAAAGATTCATGTTGAAATCGACACAGCGTTTGTAAAAAATTCTTCCGGACACATAGAAATCCAAGTAGTCACTCTGTGCTACATGCTTGTACATAGAATGTTGTAGGGAATGAAGCATTTTTCAGAACGTTTATTCAAATCGAACAACTCCGCATGCATAGAGCTGATGAAATATATCTACAAAGCGAAAATTAAGTACTCATAAGTATCCTCGACATCATAAAAATTCACACTAATTAAATATGTTTAAAGAATAAAGAAAGAGGGACCAAGCAGGAAGAACTATGGTAAACCTGTGAAAGGCATATGCCTCTGAAACTTTCGGAAGCATCCGAAATTAAAACAGCTTAGTAGACAAATCGAGTCCAACGCCCTAGAGAATGGCAGAAGAAGCATTTTTCAACATGCCCTAATTAAAGGACGGAAAAGCGTGTCACGAAATAATTTGAACTGTTTTCATGCCATCGGAGGCCCAGACAGTGGAGGCGCCATGTAAACACAAGTTGATTAAGAAGCGCAAGTTTGCTTGGCTGTGGACAATGCGACGCGAGTTGTAAACCTATTTGCCACTAATGGGCTCGCTATTAAAAACATGACCAAGAAACAAAAGAGACCACGAGTGCGACCCAAAAGTATACTCTAACACACTTGAAAATGACGAAGGAACACACGTGTAGAATTTAGAACGAATGCCGCATTCCCGCATTCTCAAGAGTACTTAACTTTTCGACACAGAAAAAGTACGCACATATTTTGATTTCTCACTAGTAATGTTTATATAAATTATAAGTTATATTGACTGTCAATCGTTTCATAATGTAGACAATAACAGGAAGAGTTGAAAATGACACAAATTACCAGGAAACAGAATAATGATCGAAAAATAACTCTGGAGCATACAAGCGTCGTGAAAATTTTCAATAGCCAGCCAACAACAGATTCGTTGGTGAACAAAACAGGAACACCTGCACACAGAAAAACTCAAGGAACCCAGAGCGTGACCCCATAAATTAGAACAGCAAAACAGAAGTTTGCTCTCAACGGAGACAGTGTGCCTCCTATGAAGATAAGCACTAGTGCTCTACAAGGGGAAAAGTGTGGTCTCTTCTTAGGCATTAATGAACCGCTTAATCAGAGGCTATTTTGGTCACTCGCTGTCACCCATTTTTCAATGTGCTCACAAAACAGCGAGACGTGCACTATTGGCACCATTTTACAGCCACGCTCCACGAAGCAATGCCGCTCGAGTAGGACCCGTGCAATTCGTCCAATTGAGCTGAAATTCGATTGTTTAAAGAAACAACGGACTTACCTCAAGCATAAAGTTCAATTTACAGCGATTGTATTTTTCAATAGTTCTCACGAAACCAATATTTTATCGACTCGTGGCAATGTCCACATTGTAGCAATGATTCAGTGGCATCAGACCAACTTCATTGGTGAGATATAAAATGGAAATGAGAATTTCGTGTTCTAAAGGCATGAGTTAGACAATTTCCATGGTAGCTCAACACTTATAACTAGTCAATATTAGAAAATTTAAAAACACTGCAATTAAATANATTAAATTTGAAGTTTTCTCATGGTATAGATTTCCACCAACTCTCCAGTCAACAGCGCCTTCAGATCGATATATTCATTGCGTGCGTTTCTAGAAACACAAGGCCAATATTTCTAGCAACACGAGCAAAGAATTAATACTATCATTGGTTTTCGGAGATTCTCACGCGGTATGACAATAAACAATTACCTAAATACAATTAGAGAGTTTTCAAACAATAATAAGACTTATGTTTACATATCTGTCACAGCTCACGGCCTGCCACTCTAGTTTTTGATGAAGACTAAAAACGATACCTAAAACCAGTTTTTGATACGTATGTTTTTCACTCGATGCAGCGATATTGAATTACACGGGCTTCACACTCTGGTCCCAACACTCAAGAGCACAAAATCTAGCAAAAGTGCAACAAAAACTGTACGGCACCAGATGCCTCTTGTATGCAGCTTACGCACTGAACATGGAAGCGTAGTTCTGTGGTGCCGTAGTTATTTTGCACGTGTTATTATTAACGCATTTTACTAGGAACCGCAAGCACCTGTAACCAGAAATGACCTAAAATTACGAGCAAATATTTATTTTGATACCAATGAAAATAAACTCTCATACAATGAGAAACACCTGTTGCTAGTGACGGAAGAGACTCGCTTAAAATATATATCTTAATATTGGATCTTCGAACAATACAAATGCATCTATATATAACCTATCTTCTCATAAAATAGCAAGCTGTAAACTTGAATGAAGTATCGCTAGAGCCTCATTCACATAACTAATCAATGGTAAGTATTTCAACAAACGTAAGAGTTATAAACGTTTGTAATGTTTAGTATGTTTAAAGGTTTAACGAGATTTTACTTTCCTCATTGGAAAACATTTAAATCGTGAAGAAAAATTAAAATAAGTCAAATGAACAGAGTATAGACTGTTTTTGAAACAACATATTAATGAATGCAGATTCAAAGGTAACCTCGAACTGCTTATAAAGTGAAAATTCATTTTAGTTATCTTTTACTCATAGAACCCGAAAAACAAAGTTGAAAAATATACTATTTCCCAGCGTGTTAGCTTCAGCTTGCAAAAGGTTGTTATGGAAACCTTAATTACAAGCCTGAAAGCCTGTCCTCAATTTGCATGAGAAAGAGCACAGGCTCGTAGAATATATTTGAATAAATGGCCACACCCCAAACAAAGCTATACAAACGTCGGTGAACGCTGGTCGAGAACATAAATCACGACGCTTTTCTGACAATCAAGAAATGTAATAGAACTGCACGGGCCGACTAAATCTCACAAAAGGAGCACTTTATTGAATTTTTAGCTAGAAGCATGCTCACATTTACAAGCAAGAATACATTACACTGAAACTACCAGGAACAAGTTTGAAAAATATTCACTCGGACAATGAAGTTGTTTACTATAGACCTCAGTTTTCAATTGTTCCGAGATCATATCGTACAACAAAGACTGAAAAATTTTATAAACTGACCATCTGCATACATTCATTAACTTGAATGCTGAAGGAAATAGCTATATATTGTCAGTCGGAAAAAATTTAGGTCTTAATGTTAATCCGTAAAGTTGGAAGCAGTTAGCCATGCAACATTAAGGAAATAATTGATGAAACAGGAAACAAAATTTCTCAAGTAAAAATTTTAGCACGATTAGTATTCGGTACTGAAGAATTTCAGGTTTTATTAATATAGGCCGACATACCCCAAATACTTTTCACGAACACCGAACTAAAAGTTTTACGGAGGAGAGTTGGTACAATAACATTGTTTAGTGTGAACTCAGGCTTAGCTAACTCAGAAATAAGGAACAGTTACGCAAATGAGCTTTCCCATTCGAGTGCTAGTGCATGTCAACTTGTAATGACTGGGGGGTTTCAACCTGTGTAAATAGAAGCTAAATCGGACATGTAGCATATAGACGTAGCAAGCATACGGAAGCTATGGACAATACAAAGACAAATTCTAAAGTTCGTTCAAATAAAACTCGAAATGCGTAACAGCTTACAGAAACTTCTATGAATTACTGCTCATAAGTTGAGTAAACAAACGTAAAATTAATTTGTCCAGGTAAATAACTATTGAGAATAATGAATCTAAATTATTTTCTTATTGGAAAATTCGCCTGGACAGAAAAATTTCGGGAGTATTGAATAATATAATATTCGCGAGAGAAATCGAACTGCAGCATTTATCACCAATTTAGCAATGTGGAATGCACTGTTTTAAGAAAACAGTTTTTTCCAACTTCGCAAAATTCCAAATAAGATCAACGGTGATCAAACCGAATTAATTATTTTTGCATCGTATCTGTAATACCTTCATTCTGCATTACCTTGGAAATTAGACGGAACACGGTGATTATTATCATTAATTTTCCTGCACGCCACTTCGCATTAGTGCATCATGTTTGATTGAAAACAAAAGGCAATCATTTTTCTAGAACGGGCGAAACCGCATTTTTGACGTAACTCAACGAGCAACTGACGTCATGAGCATCGAGGGTAGTCACGACGTGACGAATGAAGTCATGGGTGCTGAAATGAATGTAATGACTGAGGGACCAAAGAGGAAGTTCGAAATTACAGAACGTCGTCAAGGAGGTGGAGGAGATATCTCAGGGTCAAGTGAGACGAGTAACAGAGCTCGCAGCTTTAGTAAGCGACTGTTCTGACTGAACAGAACGGCTCACGAGCGAGTAAAGCGACCGGCATTTAACGGATGAGGGACAGCTCCCGACAGTTCATCCAAACGGATGACCTGCGCAAACATGGCCCAACATCACCCGAGGCAGGCTTTCCGATTCGAGTGCCAGTGCATGTCATCTGTTCGAGTTTGACTTGTTCAGAATTTATTAGAATCAGTGCCCTAAAAACTCGCTATGGACGTAAGGACATTGAAATGAAATATGCGTTGCCAAATGAAGTAAATAGACAAGCTGTACTGGAAATGATTGACCAGGGTACGAATAAAAATTAAACGCATGAAAATATTGGTTAAAATGTCTATTTATAGTGAAGCATAGACACAGAGATCAATCACTTGATCAAAATTCAACGCTTTAGGGAATAGGACACTACCGGGAATACTTTAACATAAGAAACTTACATACATCTTTAATTCACCCCCAGAGTTTGAACGTGCAGTCTTTGAGATCGAAGTAATCAACACGTGAATTTTTAATACTACCGTTGTACGGAAAAGCATCTAATTTCGCTCCTCTACAGGCAGAGGAAAGAGTCGATATGAAGCCACCTAAAAGAGAGCGATAATTATGTTCGGGCGCATTTTGACAGCGCAACTCGAGAGAAAATGCGTCAAAAAGTGCTGGAGAGCGAGAAGAAGTGGCCTCACATCCTGCCTGGCAAGACAAGTTTGCACGGCAGCCTCGGCCTCTGGTCCGCGCGCAGCTATTCACCGAACAGAGCGAGCGCCTCGGGCACTTCGCCTCGGGGCCTCCGTCTCTCTCTCTCTCCGCTGCTTCTGGCCAGCCTGCCTCGGCAGCCAGCTAACGAGGTCATGCGCCCCCCGCACACACATGGTTTTGAAGGACATCAAATCGTCTAAATTCATTTGAATGGATCTAAATTGGTCAAAACGACTCGAATATCAATGTGTTGAACTTCCTCTGTTTTGTGAAGAAATAATCTCCAGGCGTTTCCGTGTGCGCCTTCATATATTGTTGTCACTATCGAACATAATAGCGAGCACCCAAACCAAGAATAGGATTGTGCGAGTTTCACTATCGGCTCAAGGAAAAGGGTACGTATTATATCGGCTGACTACAATAAGGTTCAATTCAATTTAGGCTGCTAAAAACCACCAACATTTCTGTGTAACCTACGCCGTCACAAGGAAAAATACTTACCTTTAAACGCGGAAGTCCAGTCAAGAGCGTCAACATTAAATCAGCTATTTTGTTTGAGAAAATCCTCCGCCAGCAACAGTAGCAAGTAAAGTCAATAAACCTAAACACAAAACACATATGCCCTCTTTTTTTATTCGGGCGAGAATAGGGTAACTATGATGTTAAGTTAGACGTTTATGGCATAAAAAGTTAAAGAGACGATGATAAACTTGGAAATCGATAGATTGTACAAAAGGATCCAAATGGAATACACTTCAGAAAAAAGAATTACATCAGCCAACAAAAGCCCTGTCCCCACACTTGAAGTACTTCAAACTTATTACGCCTTCCAGTAATCCCAACATCCCACAACGGTGCATACCCCCAAATAAGTGTGCTCAATTTCTGCGTCAATTTTATACCGAAACTGATCAAGCTTTGTGTCGACTGGATTTTTCATGTATTACACGAGATTTTGAAGATATTGCGACTACTCTGCCAATCCCCACCGTGCCTCAACCCCAAATTCGTAACTGATCCAAAGATGTAATTATGAGCCACAGCAAGGGATGCGTAAGGCGCCTCAGGGCAGCTGTACGGGTTCAAGCGCTTTTTAGGCAACGGCGAGTTGCAGCTTCAGAAAACTGTAACGACTTCTTTGTTAACACTTCGTAACACTTCCAGGTGTTTTAGAATAGCGTTCTTCAACACTAGTCGCACTAGAGTATAATTCTTCGTACAGTGCCTTTGATGATTAAGACGAATTAAGCTACCGCAAGACCACAAGTTCATTTATTGGGATAGGGAACACTATTAATACGATCAAACAGCCCGAACTAAAACGAGTAAATGCATTAACTCAATAGGAGTTAAAAATTAACTGGTTAAAATAATTTATGAAGGTCGAAAAATTATGAAAACACAAAGGAGATGCTTTTCGGAAGATCACTTCAAACAAACCAGGTTAAATACACGAGCGTCAACGACAATTCGCTCCCAGTAAATAGACAGCGCGATGTTTTACACTTCTTCCAACTGTTTTTCCATTTTAACGGAAAACGAATAGCAAATGGTACTAATTACGGCTAGCATGAATAACGGCTTGTGAAGATCCACTGCCTACCCTGAACAGTTTCTTACGAGCACAACGCCACACCTCAGGCATGCATCTCGAGCAGGTCTGGGGGTACGTGGGTAGGTACAGAAGAAGCAAGAGTAGAAGCAATATCAACAACAGCATCAGAACAGTAGCAGCTGGAGGGTGGACTGCAAGAGTAAAGAGCGTCTTGTCATCTAAACAAGTCCAAGGCGGCTACAGTATTTGGTGGGACGGTCCAGAGTGCCGGACGGCTGGGCTTCCAGTTCCAGCACCAGGTGCTATTGACCTCTACAGGCCGGGCAACTACAAAGATGCTGGCGTCGCTCGTTATCCTGGCCCCACGCATAACTCCAGCTTACCGCAGTTCAAATAATTTGAAAACTCGGGACCTACGAGTCTCGAACGTTATGATATACTTGCAATCGGATTTTCGTTCTTGTTTCAACGAGTGTTCTCAGAGAACAAATCATATACGACTGACTTCAACGCGAAAACACATGAACACGAAGCAGAAGACTTCCAGTTGTTTTGAAGAAAAAGTGACTCCTCACGAACTCTAAAGGTGACTTGCATTAGAAAACACATGAAAAATAAATAAAGGAAAGGATGACAACTCAGCGACGCCCGTGCGTTACAGCATGTGACCGAGCCATGATGCAGAACCCAGTTCTTAGTTGCACGCCTGACAAAGTGCCAGTGCAAAAGACGTCAAAATCTTTACACACTGGTATGTTACGCGGGAAACACTAACAGGTGTACATTTTGCTCTAATTAATGGAATTTCTAAATTTAGCGGAAACAACACCGAAGTTGCGAATGGATTCTCTTTCGAGGCTTTTAGACTTTATTTTTACAGGCAAGATCCATATTACTCGTAGCTTGACCAGTTCTTGAATATCTTGAAAATAGTTGGGCCTTTATGCCCTGGCCACACTGGGGTGCCGCCGGTTTCTGTACATGGTGTCCCTTCGCATATCCGCGAGCTTTTGAATGAGACCGGTTACACACAAATCAAAGTTTTTTGAAACACAAAAATTTTACGTTGAAGACGCTCTTTATTAAAAGTCAATCTTTCAATTTGATTCTGCGAATTATCCAGGAACTATCTGAACTATATCAATTCAACATACAAGCCACAGATTTGACAATTATTTTTTAATAGTCATATCATTCAAAGCATATATAAATGTAACGGATCAGTAACATTCTGTCAAACAATACGATGATGAAACACTACAATAATTACAATATATTTTACCCAGAAGAGAAATGCATGTATATACAGGGTACTGTATGAGATTCCCAGCGCCCTGTACTGAACTGCACTCCTCAAAACCCATGATCAGTAGGGTTAGAAGTCCATAATTTGAGCACATTTTAGCAGCCAGCCATACCTGTACAGCATTGACCAAAACGCTTTGGAGGGAAGCGTGTTGCGTTATTGATTGGGCAGGTAGAATTCAGCCGAGGCCGATAAAAGTAGCGATAAGACTGGAAGAATAGCGAGTCTTGAATTCCAGTTTGGAGAGAGGAGCCCATAACGTTGGGACCTGCGCTGATAACACACAACAATCCCAGCTTAGGACCCGTGGGACTCCGAACACCCGAGTTCGCACGACAAATGCGTCTCAACTTAGACCGAATATTAAAGTGCAATGAGAAACTTGGCTTTCGCTCGTGTCTCCTTTGAACATAAGTGTGGAATGCGGAATTTAAAACGGCAAAAATTTCATATTTTTAATGGTAAGTTACATTATTTTCTTATATTTTTGATAAAATGGAAAGTTTCCGCTATAATTCATGATGACAGCTTCTGCAAATCGATCAAAAAGCGACCGTATAGAACTCAAACGAATGCGACTTTCATTGGTAAGCACTATAGTTCATAACGAATTTCAGTTGCAGGGCGGGAAAAATAACTGAACTCGTGGTTAGTTATTTTCTTGAAAATCTCGAAACGAATACTCGCAATACGCAGTACTTGATGTAATGACTTTCAAAGAAACTTCTACATTACTACAAATATATCTACAAAATTCCATAGAAAATTTCAATAACGGCATCAAATGAAGAATGCATTACACTAAAAATCACTAATGAAGAAAACAGAAATTGGTCCGTGGCAAAAGTAACGAACCAGGCGTTTTTAGCTGCCTTCGGCCTCGTAGAACCAGAAACAGTGAGAGCGGCGTCGACATCACAATCCGAGTTTCTACACTGGTATGCGTCTCTCGAGGAGGGGTACGACGTGAAGATGCTGGCACAATTTCAGCAGACGCTCGGGCGCATGAAAAAGCAGAGTTCCATTTTAACGGGAGAAAAAGCTACGATTTTAAGTAATAATTTTTCTATCCCTGAAGTAACCAATTAATCCGAAACTTTTTCAATTCGATGATCTAAATAAAAATATTCTCGGAAAATATTTATCGAGTCCACTAAATTTTACGGCACGCTATTGCTAAAGAGCACCAGCAGCTAAGACGTCTCCTCGGAAACATTTGCTCGGGTAGCTAGACACTTCATGTACATTTTTGCGTGAGAACTTCTGGCTCTTATGTCTCAGTCTCAACTTGAGTGAGATTAGCAAGTCAACGGTGTGGACCTTAAATAAGGAAAACATCCGTGTCAAAGAGAGGTGTGATCAGTTGTTAAGATACATTGTAGCACAGCTGAGAGAGTTTTGTCTTCAGAGTTATTTAAAAAAAAACATTCCAAAAGACGGAAAGTGCTCAACAGGAAGGTCCTTCCAACGGAACACAAAATAGTAGTAGTCAAGTAAGAGAAGAGTGATGTTCGACAAGTCAAAAAGGCTTGTATTTGCGATAGGAGAGCCGACCACCACCAAATACAGGAGGAAGTCGACGTGCGGTTCTCACGTAGCTCCAACTATGGTAGGAGTAGGTGGACTGGATGCGCACAGAAGGGCGTTGGTCACCGCTCGATTACCATGCACGGCAATTTATAACTCCACCTTGGAGGAGAGGAGAGGTTCCAGTTTTTGAGCGGGTCCATTTAAGCTGCTGATGATGATGCAGAGAGCTGAGCTACTCCTCCCACCAAACGATACCACACCTGAGTCATCCGACTCCGCCTCGGGCGATCCCTCCTACAGTGCGCATGAGGGCGCGTCCCTCTGTACCACGCACCTCGTGCGTCACAAGGAGGTGCTTGCTCATTCAAGTGCACGAAACGCCCCCAGCACAACATTGGTGTAAAGAAGAACAGTGTGCATTAGGCCTTCGGATTGACGGCCCCTCCACCAGCCAGCCAACTATTGTTTCGTGGATAACGTTTGTTGCATAGGCTTTGGTTTGGTGGCGTCTCCCCAAACCATTCATTCATAAAAAATATCAACTCACCACTGTGGTAACTCAACGCCTGATTTACATCACAAGAGGCTAGATGAAAGGTTAATATTCAATTATCGAATCAAAAGAATCGAGTCAGATGTACACTTTCATCGCTAACATAAGATTTGAAACGATAGTTGTGTGAAATAGATATTGGGTCTCAGTAATAAGAATAGAAGCTTTATTCAAGAAGCAGTTGCTCGTACAGTTAGCAACGTTTCTAACTGAGCATGGATTAACCCTTTGAGGAATTAACCCGTGAATTCTCTCCAGCTGTGGCGTCTGCATATAAAATATTGATTTTCGGTTAAATCCACTTTCTGTGCTCATTTAACTAGCCATCCAGCGCATTTTAGCAGGCTAATAGAGTATTCCACAGAGAGCATATTGCACCCTTTGAATAAGATGAAGTGACAGCGCATAGGCGTAACGTTGCAGTCACGGTTGTCACGACCCTCTACAAACAGCATGCTGGACAGCGTAAACATTTCCAAAATTTTAGATGGTGGCGTGACGAAAAGTACGAAACAGAAACAGCTCAGCAGGAGAAAAAAACATCTATTCGTCGTTTCCCTGCTTAACAAAGGGAAAAAGGTCATCTAGTTCATAACCGCAATAAAGAAATAAATTATTTTCATATGAAGCAACTTGAATAATGTAACTTGACAATCAATGCGAAACTAATACTTTGAATGATGATACGTAACGGACACATGCCACGAGTTTGTTAACGCGCCTGTACGTAGGTAATTTTGCAATTTATCTACCACATACACTGACAGAGGTAGACATTACCAATCTAAATAAAATAGCAATGCATAAGCACACTCCGTGCGTGAAAGCGTTCAATATGTCAAACGACAACATCGCACTAACGCTTCAAGTGCCCACGATGCACGGAAGAAAAACACGATAAGGACTAACAAGGGAGTAAAAATGTGACAACAAGCTTCAGATGGAAGGAAAATAAGGCCAACAACCTTCGCGGCGCACGTGGGCGAGCGAAGACGATCGTTGCACCCCGCGTGGGCCGGGCGCAAGGGCGACACGACAGGGCTTTGAAAGTAAGGTGACTCGAACCTAAAGCCTTCGTGGCATACACTCGCTGTGTTCCAGCTCGTGATGTCAATCTTAAAAATGGAAACGCGATTCAAAAACAAAGGCAAGACATCTGAAACGGCCTGAACCCGGACCTAACAAGTTGTAACTAAAGTACGTTTGCTAAGCGAAAAGACAGAGAAAGGATCTGCAGCCACCCACGGCTATTTCTTAATTATTCCGTACATGTAATTTCACTGTCAAGTCACAACAATCTTGCATACTATTGTCTTCCGTGAAAGTTACAACAATTATACAACGATACACGTATGATCTGCTGAGTATAGAGAAGAGTCGACAATCAGGCCGACTTCAGAGCGAGTCGTACAAAATAACCACTTGAATAAGACTAAGTTAAGTTATTTTTCTTCTGGGATATTTGCTGAACTTTCCTACAACCAAAAAATATTGACCAGGCCATCTCGTGATTCGTTCACTATCACAAAAATGTTACAATTGTATGACTTTCTACTTGCTAAGGGAATTAACGACGCAGCAGCATACACATTGACATCATTTGGTGAGTGAGACGGGCTTCAATTTTCATGGAACATTTTGCGCCCGGGTCCAAACAATGCGAGAGAGCTAGATAACTAATTCTATGGTAGGAAACAATAAACCTAAACTCCAACAAAGTAAACTACTACCCGGACGGCAAAAGCGCATCATTTACCACAAAATATGCTTCCAAACGATTTTGATATGAAATTTTAAAGGAAATTAAATACAGTAGTTTCAATCTTGACAGAACACACGCGTACAAATACATTCAACATACTTCATAGAAATGAGCAAGTCATATGCCACTGAATTACAAGCATGAAGAAAAAACATTCGGACTGAGTATGGCCAAACTGCCAAACATAATGACAAAATAATAATTTCTATTGAGATCAGATTACAAAATATCATTTTGCACACAAACTTATTTACAAACCTGACAAATATGTAGAAAATTAATCCCAAAGAGCAGGCAATATGTGGATATACTAGTGACGGTTTATCTCACAAGTGCGGAAATCTACAAAGCCCAACACCTTGGTCGCCAATGACAAAAAATATAGACTACAAAAATTTACTTTCAAGAGCGAAGGACCAGTAAATCCTGCACTAGAATTCTACGTATACCAGTATTCAGGAAATTATCCAATATTTCTGATTCGCTTAATCGTCACAGCTCCGTTAACACTAAGGTAAAAAAAACATCGAAAGAAAACACACGTATCATAACTGCACTAAGGTAATGGTAGAAAAATAAGATCGTCTACATCAAACCAAGAGCAGGCACACTCAGGATACATGAGGAAGGGGGAAAGGCTTCTAACGCGTGACCTGACGAGGTCTATACTGGAGCGTGGGTGGGAAGGATTTACAACAGATTTAGAAAGGGGGAATCGCAGCACCCAAAAAACGCAGCGGTGAGCTTTACAGCGAGAGAAGGAGGGATGATGGGAGGCCATCTTGGAGCGTAACTTATTCTTTTCCTGTTGAAATTTCAGATTTCTTGATACAAGGTATCTCGTAAACTTTACACTTTCGAGAAATCTTGATAATAAAAACTAAGCGGAAGCGTCAAGAGTAACTCGAGAGCGGCATGATTTATATTTGTATGAGATCCACAGCACATGCAAACGAGTTTCTATTGTTAGAACACCCACAGGAAACATCGCAACTGTCTGCAACTGACAAGCGTCGTAAAGCTGTAGTGGCAGCATCCAACAATACGTATATCCCTTCACCCTCGCTAAGATTAGTCTTCGCAAATATGCTACGCCACAAGTGAGCGTTTGTGATGGACTACTGAGGTGCGAATGATAAACTACATCTTAATTGAACCTTGACCAAGATTGTCGGGCTGGCGCCTTCAAAGTTTAATGATTGTTGCACCTAGCGCACCAGGTCGCAGTATGGCTCAAAAATCATATGAGCGAGATCTTAACACGATGCATGATTTGCAATAGTGCGTTCAGACGATGAATGAAGAAACGTTAGTGAAATGTACGCCAAAGAGAAAGAACCTTTCCTAAACCTTTTAGAATGTGCCCAATAAAAGAACACAAAACAGGAAAGGAGTTACTGTCCTAACATTGAGATTTTTTTGTCACTTTTCCAACGTGTATTTCAAGTAAATTGGTTATGGATGAACAAAATCAGTAGTAAAATACACAACTCAAAGGTGAAAACTGAACAACGTACCTTAAATCTTATTATCGGAGAAAATGAATGTTGTTTTAAAACTTGCATTACGATTTAAACGTTCAACCTCAATTATCAAGAAGGGATAAGTTCCTCCAAAGGCAGACTCTAGCTTTAGACCGTGTAGATGAATCTGACTTTTTTATGATTATGGTTTTTCTTGTGGTTTTCAGCTTGTGTAGTTATGGTTAGAATGTAGTGATAACGGATACCGAAAAATGGTTCTAAATTTTGTGTCTGCACATTGCCTCAATGACCCTGATGTATGTTTTCGATCAGCCCGTGTAACTAGGTTAACGTCGAAACGATGGCGATACCAGTTATTTTCACCATTCACCAGTACACAAACTAGCACATAACCTAGCACATAACCTAGCACACAAACTAGCTCACAACCTAGTGATAGAGACGCTAGCCTTCACGCACAGCGGCTCAGTTTATAATATGTACAGTATATCATCTGGTGAGTTTCGGTTTCTCTTGTTCTGTTTTTATAAGTGCAAAATAAACTCAACATGATACTAACAATATCTTCTCCCCGCATCCATTTCTGTTTCAAGTCATCAAGATCCCATTGGAAAAGTTACAATTGAAATCAAAAAAATTTTCGACCGTTACAAGCTGCGTTCTACTGTAACTATTGCTCATTCCTAAATTTGCACTAATCAAGTCCGGTTCGTGATTTTTTTCAAACCAATTAAGGCTACCATCAAACTACACAGATTGCTTTATGATGGTGCACTAACGGGATAAGTGTCCAGGGTGATCGACTGAACAATTATAATTTAGTTCCAGTTCATGGGCTCTATCTTCCAAATTTTTCCATTTCATCAAAGCCTTTTTCAGCTATTTTTACGTTCGAAGTTTTGCTTGGACTGGTCAACTACAAATACATTTCAATTTTCTCAACGACCTTGTCAAACAATTAGCCCAAAATGAACAACGAGCAGAGCTCAGCGTTCATGACGATATCGGCAGGACGCCCTCGAGGTTCATTCGCTCTGCTGTTGCGGTCTACAGCAGGGCTGGCTACCATTCTCAACGCTTTCTAATAAAGTCAATACTAAATTTGTTTGCTCAACAACCCTCCCGAGCTCATTCTCGACACTTTCAACGTTTTTGTCCATCTTTTTGAAGCTGTTGTCGGCTGCGTCAACAGACTGGGCAGGACGATGACGACGCCATGACGAAGAGGAAATTACGCTCCGAAGAAACGCGCGTGCGCAGTAAAAGGGCACAGAGAGAGCGTGGGAGGCTCAATACTGCCGTATTTGGGCAAGAGCTACACTGGCGCTCTCCACACACCCGGCGCTGGGCTACACACCGTACGCCTCCCACTTGCCATATATACACACACACAACAATCCTGCACTTGTTGCGGCTGCCCACGTGTCTTCGTCAGAGTAGCCATGTACTAACGGATACAAAATGAGTCGTTTCTTCCTGGTCAGAAACGTCCACCCGCCTTCGAGACAACGAAGGGTCTGGATTGGACTAGAACACGACTGGATTGACAAGAACACGATGTTCTCAATCCTGACTAAGAGAACATGGTATAGAGACCACACAAAATGCGTCCGAGTCCGAGGCGCTCAATGTAAGTTATACTAAGTCCATCGAGCATTTGGATCTCGTTTAGATTCCTACACACACGTGAGACTGGGGGATGTCAAATTCCTCTCTAACTCTCCAAGTGCGTTTCCGCGATACTTAAGAAGTACCTCATGAAGCGCGACTATCTTTTGGGATAAAAAATAATAAACTCCCTGTTCGAGTCGAGTAGATTTAATATTCAGCAAAAATATGGCATTTAAAAGAATGTCTCCCACGACGCTAGGTTACATTAGAGCAGCTTCAGAGCCAACGATTTGAGTTATTTGGCCCTGATCGCAGGAGCAAATATTTTTACTTAGTCTGTTAGACATACATAAGCAAATGGATTAATCCGCAAAAACGTGCACTCCCTCTGATATGGGTCAATAACATGAATTTGCACATAATTCAAGCAAAACCACACATCTTAAATCCAGTCTTACACCGGAAAAACGTGACTGGTGTAATTAAATCGTTTCTGGGAGCTCTTTTAAGAAAGAACGAAAATAGATAATTTACTCGTATCTAAGTGAATAATAAGAGTTCGAGAGGCAATGGAATGGAGGAGCAGAAGTCTCCAATGGGACTTGTAGCTGGTCGTGTGACGCGTAACTGGCGCACGGAAACTAGCGAAGCAATAGACGCAGCACTACCGTATGCAGAGTGAACTGCATGCCGCAGCGCCAATAAAATATAACCAACAATTGCATGGCGTAGTGCGAGTAGGCGATAAAATCTTACATTGACAATTGTCGTAGAAATAATAAATAATGAAAAGAATACAATACGTAGAGGTTATCAATAGCTGTAATCTAATACCACATAAAAGAGTAAAAAAGACATTAAACTTGACATCGACAACAGAGATCAGACGACGAAAAAATGAAGCTCACTCAAGACTCTTATGGATTATTAGTTAGGGTAAAGTTCCCAGACTACACGAAATGCGATCCAAAGAGCGCCAAGAGAAGGGGACACTTGGTATAGGCTAAAAAAAATTGGAAATTTCAGCAGCACAATGTGTTCCCTCGCAGGATGCCTTAGACGTGAAAACAGCAAATTAAAAAAAATGAGAAAAAAACAAAAAAATTTGCAGAAACGTCCAGCCGCCTTCGAGACAACGAAGGGTAGGTACCACGAACATAGACTGGAATAAAAAGAAAGATGGAGCGAAAGATAGAAGTCCCAAAGGCATATCTACAACTGAGACGACCATACGTTAAAGAAACCTAACTAACCTAAACCTATTATTGCCTATCGTATGTCTCCTGAGAGATACTCGAGCCTATAAAAACTGCCAACTTTTACTCGACAGTTCTTATACTTCATTGCGGTTGATAACAGCAAAATATTAATTTCTTAAACACAACTTGTAGGAATGATGCAGGTAAAATTTCAATAGCATTTGCACGGTTCTCAAGTGAATTATTTTGCACTAAGACTTGTTTACTTGAGGAATGTTCTAATCCAAAAACTATAATCAACACTACCATGCACTCAAGGAAAGAGGAACTTGCATTCGTACAACAGACCACCATGCACAGCTGCTTAACCACGTACGAAAAAATAAACATAACCTAAAAGCAACGGTCTGTAACGAATCAATATTATCCAGCTAAGCCTGACAAATAAGGAAGCCTCGACAAAGCACAAAAACGCGTACCACAAGATGGAAGTGGCAAGATATGCTCCACGGACAGACTGCCAGGAGCTACTGCCAATTAACCTGCCACATATTAATACATCCTGTAGAGTCGCTTGTGGCTCTATGATCTTCAACTAGAACTTGGGGCACCCCCGAAAAAATGGAATTTGATTTTTACCATTTAGTCAGCTAATACTACTGAATCATTCAGAAAGTAAATGAGAGAAATATTACATAACTATCACTCCGGAGTTAGCCCAGAAACTTGAACTGTATTGAAGAATTGGAGAGATAATTAAATTAATTACCTGCCATTCACCAGATATTCATGCACAATAAAATACAATGTTAGTACGGATCATCCGATGTTCAATTAATACTCTAATTGGCCATGTACCGACGCACGAACACCCATCTCGTTTAGTACACAAGCGATCGTTGATAGCTGGCACAACCACACGGTATGCTGCAGTACTTCAACATATGCACGGAGGAGTATGCAAATCTTTCCACCACAAGTCTCAAACTCCAAGCACCTTTTATTATATCAATGGGGTCCAAGTCCAGGTATTTTTTGGGGACCAGCAGGAAGAGAAATTTTACGCAAACTGAACCACACAAACACTGCTCCTAATGTTTGAACGTGAAAAATTTCAGCCAAACAGAAAACGAGACTAAGCGCCTTACAAGTCTCGCACACTGGCGAAAAAATGTTCAATAATGAAGCGTCGTTGACAGGTACGCTTCGTGCATGCAGACGTCTATCAGAAGGGCGTCTCCCACCGAACAGACTCCCACATGTCGCCCACTTCCAGGACCTGGTCTGCCGAGGTCGAGTGAGCAATACCGAGATGTGCGAGCGCTCCTTTGGCCTCATGTGCCACACATGCCAATACATTCTCGAGTTCAGCTCTGGTATCCCTTCTACCGTTTACCGTCGATATGAAGTCATTGTTAACTTACTGGAGAACGGATTTTTCCAAACGCGGGTGCATAGGGGTAAAATATGGCTCTAAGGTTTTCCTCAGGTCGAACTAGGAGTCCTGACTGGAGAGATGAAGAGATTGGCCGCCAATCTGCTAAAACTAACGATCAAGAGATTCATCATGACGCCTAGAACAAATATAGGAGGGAAGACAGCAAATCTGTTACAGTGACATGAAATGAAAACAAATCATAGCCATGGAATCCGATCATTCAAAAACGTAGGAATTCTTTCACTGCTGCACTCCCAGATTGCGCTGCCATGATTCGATCTACAAAGATCCATCACTAAAGCAAAGAATACATTAGGCAAGAAATTTTTTGATAGCTGAACGATTGGCATATGAATTCGTGTTACACTTCTACACCCTCAATATTGAGGAAACTGGCAATCCTTTCCGTTCAAAGTACATCCAAGTAAATATTGAATCCACATATGTGAATGTCCACCGCGTAGCAAAAACTATGGTTTATTTACAGAAAGAAGAGAAACGATGCCAGGCACAAGTCTAGAGTACAGAGCGAGATGAAGGCAGCACGGTAAGCAGGGGGGCCGAGTAGGCAGTTCTCAGAGGCCCATAAGGGACTACGGAGGCGCGGTGGAGGAGGCCGCCAGTTTCCATCGGAAATAACATGTCCAGCTCTGCCAGAAAACACACTGCATGCGAGTTACGCGCATATATATAGGTGTACACACAAAATCTTTGCAGTTAACGAATTTGGTGTTCGCGTCCGCACGTCGATCGCCAAGCCAAACAGGTGTGTAATAATCATGAATGAGTACGCGTTTTACTGTCTTATAATATCTACTCAATAATGGATTATTTAAACAAATTTCCATTCGCATATCTCAAAGAGGGAAACCATATTATGTGGTACAGGGAAGCGCATGTAATTCCTCTGAATGAATAACAAGAGATTGACTACAAACTAAAAATTAAGGAGTAAATTTCTCCAACCAAAGCTGAAGTTCAAAAGAGATATCAGTACTCGGCAGAGCACTAATCCCGCATAGAGTAACTTCATTGCCTCTTGCCACACAGCTTATATTTATACGCAAGCCTGCACTGCTAACGATACTGTAATCTCGATGCTCAGCCGAAAACACGAGAAGAATTTCCCGGCAATATCATCAATTATATCAAATGTCAGACATGCACATTAGATCTTACTTTAAGTGATCGACTTGAGCAAAAAATGTAGCTTTAGTCAATGCTTACGAAAGTACCAATTAAACAAGAGCAATCAATATATGATAATCAGAAGGAAGTTTCAGTCGGTAATCAGGAAGAGAGAATAATTCTTCCAATTAAATTCAAGCACTGAGAACTTTTTCAACTGGGATGGCTAATCGTACTGGACACGTCAAAATGTCTGCATGGAATCGAATTTTTTTATAAACGATGTAGGGAACACTGGTAAAACCAACACTGACAATTCTACTCCTCTCATCGGAAAACATCCAATTACGTGAAAATTCATTTAAAGATTTCAACCATGCCATTAAGATTGCCAATACAGATACTCAGTATGTGTCCTACAGCGTGCACCCTAAGATGCCCGTGAGCCCTTCAACGTAAATAAACACACACACATGCATGCACTTTGGTTGATGAAGTGCGGACGCGTCTGAAGAGGAGCGGACACCCGGGACCGAGTAAGTCCTTCTGAGTCGAGCTCCGCACGACAGCAGCGGTGTAAAGAGGTAAGTCGTGCCGTAGCACGGATACCAAAACTAAATGTCAAGTAGCGGAAGTTTACCCCTTCTCAAGAGCTCGATGCAAATAGGTCTCTTTGCTGGGTACGAATGGTTACCAAGCAGAGACGTGGAATTTGATATTGCTACAAGTAGAAATATTCACAAAAAATATGTTCTCACAAGGTAATGAAGAAAATGTCATAAAATGAAAAACACAACTTTTTCATGGAATGATTGATATCGCCTTATTTCAAGATGGTTGAATGAATTCTTCGAATAAAACACAAAGAGTAATCAAGAAAGAAAACACATCAGGGCGGCATTTACACAAGAAATCGAGTCCAGCCCGTTTCCTCACAATCTTTACTTAACGAGACTAAAAAAACGACACCGTTAAAAGTTTTACTTGTTTTATCTCTCCGGCTGGAGATGACTCGATAGAACCAAATAAACCTTGGACACGCTGGACAGAAGAAATACGATTTTCTAATGCTAACAACACACAAGAATGCCAGAACTTTGATGCTAAGACTTAAACAAGCCCATTTCTGTGCAATCTTTCTGAAGTGACAGCAACACAAGAAAGTCATACAAGGTTGCATCCCGGTTTTATTGAGACAGTATCGCTGCAACCGGCGCACGGCACAACAACAGCTGTGCCAGACAGACACCTACATCGCATTACCTGACAAATCCTAACGTGAGTCAAGCAAGTGACAGCGCTTAGCCTGGCCACAGCTGGCACTATCTGATCGCGTTCTACCATACCATCTCTAAAACGTCAAGTTTTACTCAAGTATATGATGTAAATGCACTACTGCCCTCAATACTCCAAGTCGCGCTCATAATTCACCAGCAGGACCAGTGAAAATTTAACGGAAATTTAGATAAACAAAGTTTAGATAAACCAGCCCATGAGAAGTGGTTCTATCAAGTGTTGGACAGAGGTTAAAGGTTCAGGGCAGAGATAGTCCGGTCTTGGAAGCAATTTTCTTCCTGATGATGCGAGTAGTCTGAACTTTATTAGGGAAACTGAAAATGTGCCTCGAAGACTGGCTTTTTATAGCAAAACATACAACCCGTACACAGGATACCTCGCTCGAGACCTGAAATTTCACTTCAAAAGTGGCGAAGCGTGATGGAACGGTAGGTAGGTACAAGCGCACTAATGTATAGAAGTAAAGGCTAATTAAAACTCGAGGCAGTCAAGATGTTAGTTTTCTGTAGCACAAGACATTCCTGTTGCGTAGAAAAGAAAGTACATTTACAACGAGATTAATTAGCAGCACAAGGGAAAAACAATTTTAGCAATTATGCAAAAACTACAATGGTTTCACTTACAAAAAAGTTCTATCTCGGTGTCTTAAATTGCATAGGAATTCCAGAGGCTACAACTGAATTGGGAAAAGCGCACCTGGGGAAACAACAGCCGAGCTGCCTGCGAAATTTACCAGCATGTCGACATCCAGTGAAAAGTTTGTTGAACTCAGGAGGCGACTCTCTGCATTCAATGTACTTGACGCTAGAAAAACATGGGGCCTAAAATAATAAAGCAGTATTAGAATATAAAGCAAAACCTTAGGCCTTAGAACGAAACCTTATGCTGGATTAGAATTTCAGTTTGGAATACATCCGTAGTGGACTTGACTTGAAAAAAATCAACTCACAGGCTATATGAAGAGGTGACTGCAAAGAAGCACAACGTTCAAATGTTAATCCACAAAGCTCTTAGAGCTCATGTTTGGCACTTTAAACAGTAAAACCAATAATAAGAAGTAATAAAATAAGAAGTACGTAGTTCCAAATGACTAAACAACTAATTTTAAGAAGATATTGAATAGACTCATTACTAATTTATAACAAAACTATTCAGTTCTACACACAGAACTTTGTCTCGTCCAATGAGGTACTTTCACCAGCATCCTAGAACACAGACTTAACGCCATACTCACAGCTGCGTTTGCGAGCAGCACTGCAGTACCCATACTTTACTGCTACACGTTTCACTGCAATGACTCACAACGCACGAGAAAAATGAAAAGACGACATGGCGGTGACGGCCGGGCTTGTAAACTGTCACTAGGTCCAGATCTCGTCTTACAATGCTAACCAGCACGGGCGCTGCTGGCACCCGAACTCTGTTCTAATACAAGGTTTGTTCAGGTCCCCCGGCGATGACGACTGAAGCCTCTTGCCTTACACACGTGACACGTATCTTAAAGATTACTGTCAGACGCATGCTTCAAAGAAAGGGGCGAATAATCTTCAACTGTAAATGCGAAATCAATCGTAGAGCATAAAGGGAGGCTTGATTTCCATGCATGCGAGCGTGGCTTTACGTCCAGTACCTGAGGGGAGTGTTAAATAACTACTAGGACTACATGAATGCAAAATCACAGGGTGACCTGTCCACCTGCATCAGAAATATTACCTTCGAAATGTTTTTAACGTTAAATTTGAGAAAACTCAACAGGAAAAGATTACAATGAAAAATTAAGAAATATTTGCTTAGGTACGAAAAAAGTAAATAAATCGAAAAAAAAAAGTTAATGTTACATTGAAAAAATAGCATTAGAAGTTTCAAATTCAGCTCATAACGTATTCTACTTCTGTAAGTTACAATACTTAAACATCGAAGAATTCATTGCATTGATATATTAGATCCACGTAATCCAATACTTCAAAATTATCTGAAATATCAACTACACCGTCACCTACACACCTAGCGAATAGTAAAAGTAATCCAGTATCTGAATCAACGTTCACAGTTTTGTCCAGCTATATATTTTTCTTCCTATCATCGAGTTATTGAATGAAATCATACAACCCTAAAACCACGATGTAATGGTTAACGTTTCTCAACATTTTTACGGTATACGATTAGCTGAAGGGTTTCTCGCGAGCTACACCCGAAACCTTCGCTCGAGGGTCGAGACATGGGAGCCCGGACCAGCAGAGTGCAGCTAAAAGGCCTTCGTAAGTTCACACACACCATGACCATTTGATGGCCCGGGAGAGTGGCCAATTATTCTGAATCTAATGTGCTCGTAGTGTGCGACACGTTCTATTTCAATGTGCGAAGCGGTATTCAAGTCATCTAATCTGGGGCACCTCATCGAAAAGGTTGACTATTAAAACGTGGTTCACAACATGACGTAAACATTTAACGTTTGCATTTACACACTTCCCTACAGCAGAGTAATTCATAAGAATGATCTCAAATACATTACAGGTGAAATAAATTAAACATTGTAAGTTTCGTAAATAAGAGCAAAAAATTTCATGCAAAATTTTATCAAACCTTTAGCATCCAGTATGAGAGAAGAATGGCTTACTTAATCAGGCCCAAATTAATCGAGCACAGAAACGAAAATCCGTTTTTATTCATGAACATACGAGCAATTTCACCAATTACAGTTCACCTGAATGCAGGACGCACTCCCCGATTCATAAACGCATGAGCAAATCCATTAATTTCAGTTGAGCGAAGACCTGGGCACAAATGGGTCCAGGCTCCCACGATACGGACACTGAGACCCCGATCATTGTTGGAGGCCTGCAGCCCCAAGTTAGGACTTGGATATCCTCCTCTCGCTCGCCAGGAGTACCCACCACTAACTACATGCATTCAATTCTAAAGCTAAATCTTCAGCTTTGAATACACCGACACTCCTGTTCCCTCTACACACACACAAGCACGAGATTCTTTTAGCCTGATTATAGCGATGCACATTTCTAGTAGTTATGATTCGACAAAACGCGATGAGAGAAAATAAGATTTGATTAAAAATAATCCAAACACAAATACTGATATTAACGAGCTAGAATAAACACCGATACAATACGTGCAGACATAATCAGTTCAGATAGGATTCGAAAAAATATTTTGAATTTATATGTGCTAGTTTACAGAGGGAAAAATACAATGACTACGGAAATCCCACATAACTCATACCGAGTTCGTTTCTGTATTTAAATCATAACCAAACTATGGTACCACCCACAATTCTGCGCAATATTTACGTACCACGTTGAAAATACCGCACCATTAAATTACAGAAAAATAACGGTACTTTACTCGGAGTTTTCGTGCTTGCCAAAAAATTGGCGAAATGTTAACCAAAGCCGAGGAAATTATCACTTTTGAGGACGGAAAACCAATTCGTAACAGACCTAGGGTTCAAATTGAACTAGCAAGAGTTCAATAGAACAGGTAGGTGAGCAGCGCACAGCGCGCGGTACAGCGAAACAATTATGGAATGCAACGCAGCAATGAGCACACAAACCAAGGCGACGAATTCCCTAGCTAGGCCACGCGCATCTCGTACGAGGAGACCTGCCGACCTCCCGCAAATCCCGCCTTTCCACAGCCTGCATTTAAGCCTCCAGGGAACAGGAACATCTCCGGGTTCACGAGTCATATATTTGAAGGGCTGAGCGGCCTCAGTTGTCTTCATTTGTTGGAAAAATTGCCCACTCATTGCTAAAAATTAGTAATTCTTAAGACAATTACCCGCATTTGTGAGGTGGTTGAAGAGGTCTTGACCAGCATATTAAAAGCGCATCCATGTCTTGTAAACTAAAGTTCAACGCTGACTAGGTCGGGCATGAGAGTTATGATCAGCTGAATAACGCGCGATTCAGCAAATTACTTAAAGTATGAAAACCCCATGTGATTTATCAAGCAAAACCAATTATACGGGTCAATTACATATTCTCGAAAACCGTCCAACTTGAAATCAAAATGTAAAAAAATGGGAGCATAGGTCGTCCCAGGAACCTTCCATAACAACAAAAATACTAATTGAAATTCCACGTATGTAGCCCTTGCGAACAGGATATAAACACAAAATATTTCATTTATAACCTTCAGCATCGTTAGCAAAACTTTCCGTTGCACAGATGAAGCTAAATAACCATCGCCTTTTATCCTGATTGTTATGCTGGTGAAAGCAAATCATCTTTTAAATCGTGCTTCTTATGACGGGAGTATGTCAATCAAAATTTCAAAGCACGGCGCATAGTCAACCATGCTTGTTTTCCAGAAAAGCGCACCGAGCTTGCGTAGTTTTTCTTCCAACTTGACTAGATTCGTACGATACGTACAACAATAGGTCATAGAAGAAACTTACAATAGCGCACTATTTTCGTATTGTCCTTTCACCAACAACGCACTTTTCAGTCTTCGATTAAATGATAGTTCAAGCTAGACCTGATTCATCTGAACAAGGCGCACTGCTTTTTATCACCGAAACATTGACAAAGATTCGGAAGAAACTCCTTAAAATTCGTAATTCGTACAACAAATCAAGGACATGCAATTTACAGTTCTACAAAAAAAAAGACACGATGTGATTCTTAAGACTACGACCTCGAATTTACAAATTCTCAATGAGAGAGAAAACGTCGCTTCGATGTTTGAAATGAACCACTTGGTTTACATTAATGCAGATTTCAGAGCGAGATCCTCGCCGCCCCTCACGACGTCAACAAATTCCAGCCAGAAAAGTCCAGGCCGCACACACACGCACTCGCCCGCGAGATAAGGACATGAAACACAACGTCGGGTACGATGACCGCGCGAATGTAGAGGGCGTTGGAGAAATAAGGCTCGAGAATGGAAGCGGTTCACCAGAGGGTGGAGTAACACAGACGGACGCAGGCGAGTCAGGGTGGAGTACCTGCCTTCAATACGCAAGATTTTCCAGTAAAAACATGGGAGCTGCTTCGAGCGACGTGGAAGGCGGCCTCTCGCTAACAATGCACAATTGCAAGGGATCTTAAGGCTGACCCTCGCGAAGCACGAGGAGTTTCGTGCGAATAAAACGTTGCCATTTCTAGGGTCCGGGCTCGGTGATGAATGTAAGGTTGAGGTGGTCACCTCTAAACGAGAGATGTGTTTCGAGATAAAATCACAGCACAGACGGGGTGATAAATCTCACAGTAGGACTAGTGTAAGATATACGTGGCCAAATAGCACGAGTAATTTGCCGAATGGCCTCAAAGGGTTGGAGATCGTGCGAGGCAGATAATCTCACAACAGATATGTCAGAGGAATATGTCTAAGACTAATGAAATAATTTAGCACTTCATAAAAAATACAAAAGAGATAAATCACTCTGAAGACAACCAAGGGATAATCCTATACAAGAGCACGGTGCTGTGACAGGCACCGTCAGGGCAGGCAGCGCGGCCTACAATGCATAAATGGAACCAGCATAAATATCGCGATGTGAGAAGTCTAACGCGGAAAACCTACTAGGACAATATCTCATGTGGCTAAACATTCAGCCACCTACGGGCTGTAAAAATTTTTTTCTTAAAAACACATTTCTCTCCAACGAAAAAGTTGACCGTGAAATAGTTCGACTAGTAATATTTTAGAAGCAACAGGTTCATCTTAAACCAATTTTTGCCAACCTATTCTACATAATTTGTTCAAATATTGAAGTAAAATACCATTACACGGACAGTGTAAATACGGAGAAACAATTAATACGAAATGACTGATTTTCGCTGATAGTATGGCCAGCGGCGTCAAGATCAAAACGAGCGAAAATTTCATGAATCAATAGAATAGGTCCCCTATCAGGTCAAAAAGTAGTACTTTTGGTATTTGAAGCATCTACTAGCTCGCTGCTTAAAATCTAAAAAAAAATGAAAAATGAAACATTCCCAAATTGTAACTTGAATACACTAATTTGAATGTAAAATATTTCGCAAGAAGGCCTAACGCACGAAATAGCGAAAAGTACACTTGGATGTTGGTCCACTACAGGGCTTCTCGATATGATACTAAAAAAATTAACCAATCTCATTACATTTCATGTATTGCGCTACAGTACAATCGTCAGAACCAACATTAGTTTAATGACAAATTCCCACGAGGTGCCAGATATGAACGTGCGTCGCTCGCAAGTTTTGGCCTTTATATCCCTTTGGCAAGAGTTGAGAATGTAATAGTACTAACCAAACTTGGAGGCTAACACTAACGGTAGAATTTAGAATCTTTTCCTACCCAGAAGCACTGCTGTTAAACAGCGTCCGAGTGCCTGCGGCAGCACGGCATTTAGAGTCGCCCGAGCTCTCAGCGCCCGCTCATTTCCAGGCTCGGTTCACTTCGCTACGAGCGCTCCAAGAACCCACAAAAAATATAGAAAGCTGTCCAGGGAAAATTCAGGCCAAAGAAAGCATAGTAAACCCATGTAAAAGTTTAATTATAATGCAGAAGCTGCCGATGAAGAAAAAGGATTCAAAACACCTGTGACGACAGTCAGTCAAAGGTAGCCACGTGTACCGTTTTCTCCGCTCTAAATTTGATTCTCGAACACAATAGTTTGGCGCCTTAACTAGAAATGAAAGAAGTGAATAACGAACATTAGATGCAATTGTAGTAAGGAACGAAGTTGCAGGATGAGAGAACCATACAATGTAGACCACTTAGTTCGCTCAAGTTATATAAGCCGTCATATGAAATTGAACGTAAGAAAAGTGAAGTCAGTACATACGGTGTGTAATGTAGCACAACATTGAAGTGAACCGACAAACTTGAAACTACAGTGAAAAACTTCCAATCCATAACGTTTCATCTCAAGTATCAATTTAAGCAGCACACGCATCTAATTTTATTTACTTTAATACCATATTCCAAATAAATTATATCCGTAAAAACACAAACTTTTTACCACGATCGATGCTTCCGCAGCAGATGGGGCCACTCGTTCAACTCGTATCGAGAAATTAAACATTATTTTAATTCATTTTGTACTTAAAACTATTGCGACAAAACACACAAAGATAATTTCCGCTATATCAGAGGCGCAAAAAAATCCATCCTATCTCGCGACAGGTGCAAGGGCTGATGACACGCCGCGCTGTGTCTCTCAAAATGCTAATTTTATAGGCTTCAGAGTACGAGTGTGATAAGAATCAGACCTCGTAAAATTGAACGGAATTAAAGGTGGAAAATTAATGCTCCTTCAATGAAGAACACAGAAATTTTACAGTGGCATCAAGCAAGGCCACGGGGACTAAGTTAGGCAGATGACCAGCACACTTTCTCTCCTCCAGTCGGCCACCACGGGACGAATAAGGTTTGCAGTTATCTCTCGAAGCAATGCACAAACTCACATAAATTCTTCCACCTATTCTAGCAGCCAGCCGAACATGATGGAGGGAACGGGCCTCGTACGCGACTGCTACGTACTGAGTGGAGTGGGTTGTTCCGTGCAGTACATCGACAATAAAATGCGCAGTAAAGCCCATCCATGGGACAGTGGGTTGTTGCGGCGCCGTCTCCACGTAGGTGAATTTAAGAGGAAAAACTTCAATTATGCACATAAAATGAATACACGTCACCAGAGACGCTCCAAATCGACCCTAACTTCAGTATCAATGCTGCCGAGCGAAAACTAATACGACTTCTGCTTAAAAAGACTTATTGACACAATAAGTAACTCCTACCTTGTTACGCACGTTCTACCCTACGGACGACAGCTGAGAAATGTCTCCGAAACACCAGTCCAATTCAGGATTATTACGGTCATCCTTCCGTAGAGTAAGGCAGAAGATGGGTGGACACTTGCTCGAAGTTATCAGCTTCCAAACCTTAGTTCCAAACCAAACCTATCAGCAAAATTTTGTAGGCGCCAAAAGAGCACAGAAAGAAAATTCCCGCCTCTCCCTAATATCAATTTGATTACTATCAGGTTCCCATAAAGAATATCGCCAATGCTTCGTCCTTGACAACGAATCTCTTGACCTAATAAGAGTCCAAATTTGATTCGAGTGGCGAGTCGACTCAAAGAGATCAAAGTGACCAGTGTGGTCCCAGCGAAGCGCAGTGCCAAAGAGAAACTACCAGATCACAGAGCACAGCGTCCGCTCCAACGACTCGCCGCATTCGCCAAGCAAAGGTTAAACACATGAACCCATTGACTTAATTCGTTCCCCCGAACTTCGAACATCACGGAGGTTGTCCGAAAAGACAGATCCGACAGATGGCCACGACGGATATGGCATGACTCGTATACAATATGTAGACGCTTAGAATTGTAAAGAAGAAACATTAGTTAAATAATTAACTTGATATGATATGGTTGAAAATGAATTTTATTGAACATATGACCACTAGTGCATCGAGAAAAGGTTAAGCTGATCACAATGTTCAAGGAATAAAATTTAGTTTTTGCGAAAGGGGAGAAAATGCACCATTATCCTCCTCGTTAGCTTTATTATCTCTGGGTTTCGCTTTGCTATGGTCAAAGACAAGTCTGGACATCAGCTGCGGTTGAACAGGATTTTCAGGGTCCCAGTATATCGAGTGGTCAATGCACGCTGTAAACGCATTTTATTAAAAAAACACAAGTGTGCAATTCGTGAACTTGTTGTTTCTTCGGTAAGAACATCAATAAAAGTCTTCAGACAATCGTTAATCCGTAATATCAAAATAATTTCCGCTACAGGGAAGCCTCTGTCTACTCTACAAGCCAACTACCATGAACTTGATCTGCACGAACAAACCAAGGGAAATTAAAATCTCCCACAGCTGCTGACACCAGGCAGCATGCTGCCATGCCACATTTCTCAGTCAGCGGGACGAAGAACAGTTTCTAGAATAGATAATTTGATTTATTTGAGTGATCCATTCAAATGAGCAAATACTTCACTACAATTAAGACAACAAGGCAGATGATGACCGACAACGGAGCACATGCTGGTGCGCCCGATCACTCGAGTTTTCGCGGGTTTTTCACTCGGCTGAACCAGTTGATGCGAGGCAGAAGAGGAAGTGAGTGAAGGAAGAAAGCGAGCGAGGACGGTATTCTGGGCATCTGTGTTTGGCTTGGCTGGCGCTAAGGGAAGCGTGCTAAGTTTAAGTGCGGTCGTACATTTGCCGACGTTACGGCGGCGCTAAAACAGACCAATAACGCCGCTTTCTAAGAAAGAAGCGATCGACGTCGCACAATGAACAGGCGCACATTCGGGAAAAAACGGCACACAAGAGCTTTACGGATTGGAGTGCCAAGCTCCTCCTCAGACCGACGAGGGAAGTTCGAGTAACTCGTCACAAGTGGCTTGGTGAACGTGCGAGGGAACACCATTCACTAGCTTCACTAACTTCAATGAGTATCTCTAGTATCTTTGCTTCACAATAGCTCATTTCGAGTGGAAGTGAGAATTTAGTTTAATTAAAAACACACCCGAATACGGAAGCACACTCGTGGATACATGAAGATGTATTAGTACTTCATACAAACTAGATTATATCGTAGCAGGTTAAGTGGTTACGTATCGTCACAGTAGGGGTGGATGTTCTCCATGTTTGAATCATACTGCATTACAATAGCACTAATTTTACTTTCTATAAAAATAATTAAAATTTTGGTTCTGGCATAAAAAAATAATTTACCAATGTCCACTACCTCAAAGCAAACAAAAAGTTGAATACATTAAACAATGACGGTTCATCATTTTGCAACGCAAGTCATGCGCCTTTATCGCAAGCTTTTAATAACAATTGAAAGAACTTAAAAACAAGTTTTCCAAGTTGTTCACTAAAAATTCAGGCACAAGAAGAAACACAGTATCATTTTTTTCGCCTCGTCACAAAAAAAAACTAGAAAATACGATACTCTTGAGGAAGGCATCAAATTCCACGCACAGGACACTCGGCTCAAAGTCACTCGTGAGATTCATGTACACAAAAAAGACTCGCCTGAAATTCGTGTAAATACGAAACGCAACTGCTAGCCCAGCAAAAAAAAAAACACAGAATGCGAGAAAATAACGCGAGGCGAGTCCGTCCAGCGCTACAGCTGAACCATTGGTACGCGCGTATGCTGGCTGTACTTTAAAGCCTAGCCAACTTTAGGGACGCCAGTTATGGCAACAAAATGATGACCTCACCTCCAAAGTTCACCAAGGAACGCTGAAAGCAAACTGCAGCTCTAAAATACAGTCTCACACGACTGTCACAAAAGCAAGATTTAGATGTCCTACTCACGGCGGCGGATAGCGCTTTGAACTCCGGCCACGAGAATTTAATTTGCTTTACAAGAACTTCAAAAGAATTTCCTCGACAGCAGGGTAGGATCGAACAGCGACTTCCCGTGTCATTCGTGATTTTTTTCCAAATGCAACACATGAGTAAGGTTATCGTTCAATATCTGAGAATCCTTTAGAGCCAGCAAAATATTGTAGATGTCAATCCAAAAAAAATTGTTTAACGGTAAATTTTGAAAACCTCAAAATTATAATTATTTTATAATTTCTCAAACAAAATTTCTTAGAAAACATCAAATCATGACGATCTAGTAATGAATCTTTAAAGCAATAATTATTTCTTAACAACTAATTATAACACTAATAACAGCCTCACAAATTCGGCAATTTCCGTGGTTTCATGTGTATATTAGTAATAAACGATTCTTGGTGCTCATTAACAAATCCTAATGGCTTGTTTGGTCATCTCCGTGGCATTGTTTCGTTCTGGTCAATGCCGGACCCAGGCATCACATCGGTTTTGGTTAAGTTCAACCACATAACCTATAAATGAAGTGGAATAATGCTCACGAAAAACACAGCGACAGAACAAGGGAATGTTTTCTTGCTTTTAGCAGTCAGGTGGACCGGACGAAAAATGTACCGATAAAATACATAAATGGTTCGTTAAGATACAACATAAGATGAACATCGCACAACTGGAGCGACAGTGAAGATACCTCTAAAAGTCGACCCCTTGTATGTACTACGAGAAGTAGACGCAATATATGTACTACGATAAGTAGACACCCTGTACGTATAAATCAATATTAAGAGAAATTGTGCATCATAAGTTCCTCTACACGAGAATCTCAGCACGGGAGCGATTCGATAGCGCTTGTATGACTCACGTACTCTCAGTTTCTTGAGTATGAATTGAATGCCCTTTCAAGAAAATGTGAAACTATGAAACTATTGCAATTATCCCATGCTTGTTCATTTTTCTGAGCAATAGCGCTAATTTACATCAAATTTTATCAGAACTAAGTCTTCAATTCAACGCATTTCCGCATTCGACTCTTGAAAAACACCATCGAAAAGAATAATTAAAAATCCATCACGAAGCCTGGGAGCATACACACAAGCGCGCATTGACAGAAACATTACATAAAAAGACACCCGACGTTCATAATAAAAACTCTTTATTAGCGCGCAGCGGTCGCGCCTTCATAGAGCAGCCAATTGGCCGATCACTGAACAAACTGCGGACGCAATGACAGCTTAAAGCCCTTTTTCTGAACGGGACCCACAGGAGGAAATTTCTCAGGGCAGGCAGGGCAAGGCCGAGTGAGCGGGTCATCAGATAACCGTGAGTGAGCTGCAAAATCTAATTAAAAGTCGCAGTCCATGCATGCTCTACATCCTGGTGAAGCTCGAAGGCCGTCTGAGACCCCTTTCATATAATAGAGACAACGAACAAAAGAGTTAATCTAAATTACGTAACGAACTCACTCAATGGTCTGTTTAGAGTAGGTGCATTTATAAAGGACGTCTATGGTTTCATATACTTTATATCTGTTTTCCAAGCATGATAATAAAGCCTGTCACGTTAATCTGTGAAAAAACAAATTAATCAATTAAACAAATGACATGATACAAACTATTCTGTCAGGTAGTAACAGAAAATTCCTTACGGCCTAAAATAGCCTTCATTCATATGGACCTCATTATAATTAAGTACTTCAATACAACTAAGCAACAAACATTTTCCTGACACAAGCAACATCAATTTTAAAGTAGAAATGCACTGCAAATCATCCCTATTTTCCACAGCTAGGATTAATAAAGGCAAGTCTTTAGCAGACCTGAAATTTCAACTAGAAGAAAACAGCAGCAAATATCAGAGTAAGTATAACAAGACGCCCTCTAAAGAACTCCCATTGAAGTTCTAATGAGGCCCTACCCACGCCCGAACCCAAGATTCCTTCACAGCCGTGTATGTTCAGGCACTCTCATAAAAACAGTCCAATTGAGTAGCGCACATCTATTGTGAGAGTAGCTGTAGCAACCAGGCACCCACATGTGGTCCTAGCGAGTACTTTACGAGCGGACCTATCAGCTGCGGAGGAGTGTATCCACGATACACAGGTAGAAACGATTTCTCTGAGCTAGAGCACGCCCTAACTGCACACCTACGACGGCCTTAAACAGTTGTTTGTCTCAGAGATGGGGAAAAAATATCACATGGAAGGAGATCTCGATAATGCTTTACTCTTTGTGCACGAGAGCGAATACAAAAGGAGCGGCCGAGCAGCAATCAGCAACACACCTGCGCACACTACCCGAGGAGTGTATAGGAATTCTCTTCAGTAGGCGAGGCTCCTAATTCGAGAACGGGGTACTCGCTCATTTCTCGTAGGTCAAACCGGACGAACATGACCCCAGGCACCTGTCAGTATTATCGAGAATCGTTCGTTTCAGTTCATTTTCGTTGAGGAAAAGTCCCTTAAAAATTATTTTATTAGAAGTAAAATTTTTAGTTCATTTTCGTTGAGGAAAAGTACCTTAAAAATTATTTTATTAGAAGTAAAATTTTTAGTTCTAGATATCTTCTTCAAAAGAAGCCAAGGTTTGCAATACTTTCATGGAATGATGAACGATGCTTTGCATCCACGGCTTTCGTTATTAATTTGCATTGCAGAAATAACAAATATATTACATTATTCTCCAAAAAGTTGCGTGCCCGTTTGCGACATCGACGTTCTCACGTAATGGCTTAAGTAACTGAAACGATCGTAACTTCAGAGCTTCAGCATCGATGCTGCGCAGTCAGCCGATTCGAAAACTCATTCGAAAACTCGTTTGAAACAAATTCTTGCATTGTGTGTAACATGAGCTTCAACTTCCAGAGATGCTCATTTGAGATTTTCAACAGCGGTAACGAACATTTCGCAGAAATAACAACAATGGAAAAAATTGGCAGATTCATTACGGAGAACTCTTACGATCAACGCAAATAACTCGCTGGATACAGTTGCCACGTACGCGTTTGATTCGGAACAATAAAACAAAAGGAAAGAAATTTCATTCCAATCAAGTTAACACACATGCAACATACTGGGTTTAAGTGCTTCATAATTACTAAATTGCTGACGGAGCACGTGAGTGCAAAGAGGAACGTTGAGTTTGATCTTCCTTTCCCAAGGGGTGCATTCTGAGACTACATGAAAGTAAGCTTTAGTGCACGCCCGGGATCGGATCAGATACTTCCTCTCATTAGCGCAAGCATGTTACACTACGCAGCGTCCCGCAGTAAAATTAACACTTTAAGTGCGATTCTCCACACAGGTAAAATTTCNCCGTGGAACCCCCGGACATTGCTCCTGTAGTCCAACACATTGATGGGAATGATGAACATTAGCGCAAGCATGTTACACTACGCAGCATCCCGCAATAAAAATTAAAGCCTGACCAGGAATGGAACCGAGCCTTCAAAAAACAGCCCCGTGATGTGCTAATTCTGCTACAATTAGCTCTACGTTTGACGCTCTCGATTTATTCCCTTCGAACGCCAGAGTCGCTTATAGCGTACAGCTACGAGAACAACAACCTCAGCTGCTGAACAGGCGCGAAGAAACGGTATTTTACTATTAGATACAACAATCCGTTGAAGCCGTCATCACGATGCTACATATTTTCACCAAAATAAATAAGTGTAGGAGAATTGGCCGACTCCCTTCAAATCACACCCTCCATAACTTCCCCTCCATGAGACCGATGCGCAACAACGTGACAATCGAAGTTAAAGTCAACTTTGTACGTATGGGATGAGAATACTCTAGAGTCCAATAACGCTCAACAAAATTTTAATGTTCATTTTGACATCGAATTTTCCAAGGAGGGCATGGATCGACCAGCTTGGGCGGCATCCTTTGCCTCGACGGACAACAGACATGTGGCTCAGCAGGGCACCCTCTCTCGGCACGTGCTACACTCGTAGGCGAAGACTGATTATGAATAGAATAGAAAATGGCAACAGGAATGATCCATTCTTGGTTTCTACCCAAGTTCTGCGCCGTCAGACAGCGAGATCAGTATCTCGTGATTACATCGCACCGTATCAGATCATCAATCATACCGTATCACTGAAAATATGCAAACCAATATACAAAATACGCCGAAACCGTGCATCACTACCACCAGAACAAAATTTCAACGAGAATACTGCATCTATTTAAATCTCTTCGTAGTATCGGAAATTTTCTTCGAATGCACGTATGATGACGTGACCTATGCTACATTGACAGTCCTAACACGACATATAGGAGATTAAAATGAACACTAAAGAGAGAAAGTATGAATTTGATGTGACTCGCATTGAAAACTCGATAAAATAAATAGGTTAAAATAGCTCCCAAAAACAGCAACTGTGACTCACAAAATTCTACGTTAGCGGAGAGCGTCAAGAAAAAAGACAAAATCACAGAGATTGTGCCATGCTACGCACAATCCCGGTTTATAAAATCAGATGATCAGTAGCGACCTTGGCGGAGGACTATCGATTCGAAACCTACCGCACCAGGACGCATTGAGATCTTATCTTCAACATCAAAATTAAAATAATAAATCCTATGATTTTAATACAAAAAACTCTTAGATGCCCCAATCAAGACGTGAACGGGTTAAGGTATAGTAACAGACACAAACCTGCACACATGTGTACTTGAAAAAAGTAATACCTCTCAGAAGAACACTTATAACATTCGTCCGCCCTGAAACGCCAAGTCGTAAGGCCAGACAGCCAGACAGAGAAGCACACGAAGTGTGAGTGCCACAAAAAAGACGTTGGACAAGAGCGATGTTAGCGACGGTAAATGTACTCCAAGTGCATGTCGCCTGTCAAGTAGGACGGACGATTCGTCACAACCTCGAGCTGCGAGTGGCGGCCATCGTTCAAAGCGTAAATATAACATTTCGTTCCACGAGCTGCAGCATGAAAAAGTAGACAAGTGCCAGGCGAACGCTGCACTGGCAACAAAACAGCTGGAATGAAACGTTGTGGCTCATCCTGTAAGTTGGTAATCCAACTACGGATTTAACCATTTAACTGATTTAAGCAGCGCACTGCATGGAAGAATTATGCATGTGGAAGCATCTCGGAGAAACAGTCTCAGCCATTCGTATTTGTAATGAACGTACAAAAAAGCATGTGCAATTGCTCCACTAACACAAACGTAGGCACCGTAGACCTGAATACTAAGAATTGCTATCATCAGAGAGCATGAAAATCTGACCACCAGAAGGGAAGGCAGCTTTCTAAATCACACCGCAGTGCCATCGTGTAGCCGGAGGCAGTCGTCGAACAATAAAACTAGGAAATATTTTTCTGTTTTGCGCTAACGTCTATTATTATGCAACTAAGTGAAGCTGTCATCTCTCAGTGCGAGTTTTCACCCAGACCAAAATCTAAAAAAATCTGGTCGCGAGAATAAGAATCGTGTAGCTTTGCTTTTTAAAAGGAGAAATGATGATTCAAAATCTCCACGCAGCGACAGACCTAAATAAGACAAACTCACTAACTTGCAAACAAAAGGAGAACGAAAGGGCGATAAAAGGCCACGGTTGTACCGGCGAAGTGCAACACGACGTATCAGAAACAAACGAAACCAAGACAAGGCCAACAGGGGACATAAAGTTGGTCTAGGAGACATAGATGACATCCTGTGCCAGGGCTGAGCGCAGGATATCGCCACTACGTAGCGTCTCTCTTCAGAAGGCGTGACTCACTCACCCATCATGGCTAGACGAAAGGAAATTATTCATGGAAATGCTCCCACTCGTACCGTAATTATGTTCTCAAGAGAGGTCTTCACTTCACTCATACGCTGGAGTTATTAATGGAGCTTTTTTCCCAACAATCAGCACGAGGAACGTCTCCTTGCAGCCTGAGGCCGTGTGCAACATGGTCATGAGAATATATCAACTATTCAACGCCTCCTTGCAGTCTGAGGCCGAGTGCAACATTGCCATGAGAATTTATCGACTATTCCCACACGAAGAGCAGATGCTCCAAATATACATCAGTTGAGACGCCCTGTGTATGCAAACCTGGGGAAGGTCATTCCTCAGGCATGACTCAGTGACCCAAGTTTCGTAACTGGCGGAAACTGTGCGCCTCGTCCACGACGTCGTTTCAAGTTGACGATTTCGTAGGACACCGACACAGCTCGCGGTCATTGCTATATTCTCTTTCGTGCTCTTTTCTGTATGATTTAAAAGGTTATTTATAGTTTAAATACAAAGGTAATATCTGTGTAAAAACAATCGACTCGAGTGACTACAGCACCTTGTAAAGGACTCCCTTTCAACACATCTCGTTAGTTTTTTTCCACTGGAACGGATTTATCCGATGGAAAATAGCGTCAACAAATGTCAATCCGTTGGAATAAATTGCACTATATTTCAATTCATTTCGCTAGTTCGAAATTCCTATCACAGAGAAAGAACTGAACAGCACAATACAGATAGAACATAAAATCGACCGAAGGATGAAGACAATACAGTCATATAGACGGAGACAAGTGAAGGCGGCACGTGCCCACGTTTTAACTCAAGAGGTTAAGTTCGAGACTGAAAGAAAACAAACACGGATAGCTGGTCGAAGGACATGGGAGACATGTCTGTAGGATCAGCACGACACGCTCACCAGCAGCACACCACGCATTGCGAGATTAGAACGGGAAGATTGAAACTAGATGGCCTTCCCACTTGAAAACTGGAAGCCCCGAGCAGCTTGCATTGGGTCACTGCAGACTCGGCAGAGCTAGGACTGCGCATTGAGTATCACTATACTCGCTAACTAGTCATAGTCGCATCTTTGTAAACGCTCAAAGAGTCTTTAGAAAGCCTCTACATACAACATTCATAGAACTTTTTCTTTCATTCACGGTACGCAGACGAGATGCACGACACATCGATAGATATTTCATGTATTTTAAAACCGACACTTACGCCGCGTCTGGTCCCACATACAAGCGTCACTTCCCAAACGAATTCATGGATCTGCAGTAGTGACCACTTACTGGTCACTACTCACATCTCGAAGAGGAAATCTTGAACTAATAATAAATGCGTAAATCCCGTAGACCTTGCTACAACTCACTTTTGGACCTGAAAATTTTAACTAAGCGCAGATAAGTTAGCTTCTGTTCACGTCTTTTACAAGCGAGAAAAAAATGGGTATTGATACCAAAAGCCCAACTTAACAGGCCAACATAAACACTTTCAAGTTCAATGTTTAAAACCTGATCAAAACATCGACAAAATTGAGTCACTTTCCCAGACCACCTCCATTGCAAGAAAACCAACGTCAGTATCCGAAAAATGTGAGAGAAAAACGAAGAAGCGAGTTCACGCGGGATCATCGCCATCAACAAGATGACAAGCGCGCCAGTCCATAAGGAGAGATTCGTCCAAAAGAGGCCTGGGGGACCAGGCAGGCGAGAGAGAGAGGACCGCCAAATAGGGCCTGTGCCGGCACTACACCTGCGCCGTGGTCCAGCTTTATGCGCCTCCTGCACTCAACTCCACGTACAGCCAAGCACTTGCAACGGCCAGTGACACCCGAGGTGTTTGTGCAACGAGCTGATAGATCGCTATTGCAGTGAGAGAAGAAATGCGAAATGATGGGATGGAGCTGATGTAGCCTAGATGCAATGTACCGTCATGGTATGAAAATAGAGCCCAGAGCTCACGGCTCAGTTAGACAGGAAATTAGTTCAGCACGTATCGTAAATAGCGAGTCGTTTGAGCAGCATGTAGTGTGAATGAATGACGCACAAGTGTGTGACAAGTAAGCGAGATAAAACACGATTAGCACAAATGGTAAACTATCACGTCATCTGTGACGTATTTTTTTGAGAGTCCTGAGATTCATTGAATTGATGTCGCAGTTATTTTCCGACAGATATTTGGCTAGGAAATAATGCATGGAATTAACACACCTAGAGAGCAGAAGCCCCCGGTGGGTCCGTCGACGCGAGGTGGGCGACTGATTGACATGGCGATCGTTTTGCTTTCCATGCATATTAAAATACAGACATACAGGACTTTGCAAAAATATTTAATAAATTACAATTTCTGTTTGGTATGTGTTATGAACACTTATTACATCGCATTATTTTTCAATGTTTAAAACGAATAATGAATAGCGTACATTTTTAAGCACACATGCTGATAATAATCGAAGAATAATGTTAACAGAAGGCAATAGCAATAGATGTTTTATGAATTACATAGTGCCTCTAGATTTTTGCGCTGAAATAACTGATGCATGAAACGGAATATAAACAAATTTATTTCTTAATATAGATTGTTGGTACCTCATGACTTTTCCCAGCACACCATTAACGAATCGCTTTTATTTTAGCAACAGGACAACACTTTTCTAAGAAACGTTACATATGATACAAATGAACTTCTAACGACTGATTTCTAAGAAAATATACAAAGATTTACTGAGGATGAAACTTAATGAATCATTGGGTTAACGTTCTCATTCGATACACACATTTGCTAGAGTTGACCAGTAACACTCATTACCCACACAGTTGTAACACTTGTTTGCAACATCCCCGTGTGTACGACTACGACCGGTGAAGGAAATGTTAGCAAGGCACGGTAAGGCAAATTGTGTACAAAATGCAATTGAATACTCGCACGACGTGGATTTGCAGACAGGAGTCTCAAAGAAAGGTTCAGCTGAACACTGCGTAGATTTGAAAACAAAAATCTCAGAAAAAATGAAATAAATTAAACAGCATACTTGATGTTTGGACGCCGCACAAGTCGCCTGTGATAGCGTTAGAACACCGTAAGCTCCATTAGAATGACCATGAAGAACAAACTAAATGCATACAGCAAATTTCTACTGAAACATTCCACGTACGTGAGCACGACAGTGAAACACCATAAACGGATTGCGGTACTTGGACGAACCTTGAGGAGTCTGCATGCGAAACTTGTTCCCAGAAATTAGAAGATACCAAACACGAAATTGATTCCCGAAAATGAATGGAAATTTAATGTGCGACGAACTCTCGACATTACTGAGAAACGAATGTGCAATTAACTCCCAAAATTACTGGAAATTTAAAATGCAATTAACTCCCAAAATTACTGGAAATTTAAAATGCAAATAACTCCCGAATTTACTTGAAATTTAAAATGCAAATAACTTTCGAATTTACTTGAAATTTAAAATGCAAATAACTCCCGAAATTACTGGAAATTTAAGATGTAATCAACTCCGGGAAATATCAGCAACTAAATATGGAACAAATTCCCAAAAGTATTGACAACTGAATACAAAAATTGTCAAAGTATTGGCAACTGAATACGCAACTATTGCCAAAAAGTATTGGCAACNACTGAATACGCAACTAATAGCCAAAAAGTATTGGCAACTGAATACGAAACTAATTCCCATAAGTATTGACAACTGAAGACGCAACTAATAGCCAAAAAGTATTGGCAACTGAAGACGCAACTAATAGCCAAAAAGTATTGGCTACTGAATACGAAACTAATTCCCATAAGTATTGGCAACTGAAGACACAACTAATAGCCAAAAAGTATAGGCAACTGAATACGCAACTAATAGCCAAAAAGTATTGGCAACTGAATACGCAACTAATAACCAAAACCTATTGGTAACTGAATACGCAACTAATCCCCCAACACGAGTGGCAAGAGGGTACTTACATTTAGCAGGTCCGCAGCTTGAAACACGAGACGTTCGATGAAACAAGGAGTCAATACAGTAATGACATAAACTTCAACTAGCGCAACACAAAATGTACTGAATAGCTGGAGTACATATGCAAATAGTAGCTCACATCGTGAGCGAAATTGTTCGCTCAGCACAAGAATATATGACATGAAATATTTTGCAAGCGTATTCCCAGTCTAGATAAAAAAGCCCAACTAAGAACGAGAAATGGGACATACGAGTTCCTACTTCGGAACAAAAGTAGGATAATACAACAAAAACAGAACGAGTTGAATTGCTCGTAGGGTTTGGGCAGAGAAGTAATCTAAATTCAACATTAAATAACTCAAATATAACTATCTTGCGTCCCGTTTGAAGAGCAAAGCTAAGACGCAACAAAGTTAAATCTTCAACTAATACTTTTCCAAGTTCAAAAAATGGCGAAAAGTTATTAACGTTGAAATTGTGTTTACTTTTACATAAAAGCAGGAATTATCAAGTTAACTAGTAAACAGTTGTCAGAATTTCAAACCCACCTTTTCTGCCATACCGCTACAAGAATGCAACAACTTGAATACAAGGTGTCCCTAAAAACACTCTTCAACCGCCACAGTCAAATTTTAGAAAACAAAATTAAAATCACACCTGAATAATATGGGTTCGCGGCATTAGATGTAAAAAAAATGGATAATATAGCCGATCAAAGGGTGAGAACATTTTTTGGGACGCCTTGTAACACAGGAAATTCAGGGCGCTGCCCAGACGAAATAAAGCAAGCCAAGAGCACAGAGTATATATCTATATATATACTCTGTGGCCAAGAGTACTCACATCTGGATGCTCCTTGACGGGTACATAGACCTTCTCCGAGAGAGACACCGTCTCTCCAGATGGTTCAGGGAGGTTGAGCGGCTCTTTGACGCCTCCATTGATCTGAAATAGGTTGCTTCGCACTTTGCCGATCTCTGCAAGAACAAAAAAAGACAATTAAAACAAGAAAAACAATTTAAAGATACCAGCACAGCCTTGCTATAAAATAAAATAAGTTACTTTGCACATTATCGATCTCTCTATAACAAAAATCAAAAAATACCCAACCTCGCTATCATATCAAATTCAAAGAAACACAGGAACAGTCACCTTTACATGGCCAGGCTACACGTGAGTAAAAGCACAGACAATCCCCGTCATGTGATAAAAAATCCAACCAAATTCTGGAAGAATGCACCACGGTGAATCTTATTTCAATTCTAGTGGCCAAGGATAATACACGAATAAAGTCAAGAAAAACACAGTCATACGACCCCATAATTCACCTACAGCTCTCACGAACAGTCGACAAATTCGTCGAAGTCTCAGTGACCGAGGCGAACACGAAGCGTCATCGTGAATCATTGAGAAAATAGTTGAACACATACAGCGGACAGGACAACTAAAGCTTATGATGTTCTCACATACAACCATCACTTTAGAACGATTTCATGGATTGGCACTAAGCACCACGAACTCGTCTAAAAGAGCAAATTTTCACAGAATTAGTAATAGATGCGTAAAGCCCGTAGACATTGCCGCCACTCAACCTTCGCACCTGAAAATACAGAAAACTACGCGCCCTCAGCAGGGATTGGCTGATGCTTTCGACTTAACGTCATGGAAATTTCGATGCGCACAGTAAAGCAATCCACACTCTCGCACTTTTAGTTAAATGATGCGCAGTTAGAACTTTCGATACATCAAATACAAGCGCGAACTACTCGCAAGCGAAATGAAAGCGATCAATCTGCGTGTTTCGAATAGTTCAGTATAACAAAATGAATATTTATGAACACATTGACTTCAGTGCCTCACTACAAGAAGAATTATTGCGTGGAAAAGGAACAGAACTACAACCAACGTACATAACGTTTTCAATATTCGCGGGAGACGTTTCGTCAATGTGCAGAAACTCGAACTGGAGAATACATTTTCAAAAAATGAAATCAATGAATTAAATTTTTGAGCAAAATCGAATGCAGTAGTACACGAAGTGAGCATAGCTCCCGGAAGCTGTATCAACATGATGGCATTTACACGAACTTAGTGTAACAATGCAACGTACGAGTGCCTTTCAAATTTGCCCGATTCCTGCATCACGCACAAACTTCACTTTCCGCGAGAGTTCGACTGCAACGAATTATCCGTAATTCCATGCCAAAGAATTTAGATTGCTCGACACTACTCCAGCGTTTTTATTGTACCCAGGAAATAATTATCAAAATTGCTACTTCAGATTTCTCCCAACCAACCATTAGAAAAAATATTTCAAAAATTCCCGAGTGATTTTGCCCACAGACCTGTAATGCAAGCTGTAACACAATCTTCATGCATTTGTTAGAAGAAACTGAAGACAAAATATCATTCTCGTACATAACAGATTTGAATTACGAGGATACAAACGAGTGGCTTACATCTACCTGACCACCCACACAATAATCCACCCGTGATGAAACAAACTTGATTCCTACTTTCAAACAAACATGACGTTACTTTTTTCTCAATACGTGGGTTGCATATTGCTTTATTCTGCTGTAGGTCACCCCACACATCTTTTTACGAGCCACGCCAGGGCACAGGACATGAGCAAGCGACCATGCAAAAAGTGGGCGACGTGGGCGAAAAGCGAGGGCATAGAAGCAGGTGAGCACGTGAAAGTGCGGCAGCGCGTGGGCAGCCCCACACGTGGGCGACCAACCCACGCGCACCTGAGCCCAACAACCCACACGTACCAGAACCCAACAATACTCGTGTTTTGCCGACTGTACCTGGACTACGCTAAGCTTGCACGATGAAGTTTGTAACTTACTATAACATTTCTATATTGCTTATACAATACTTATCACATTCTTCCGATTTACCGAAGATGAGACTTGTCCCGAAATGTCCAATTTTATACATGATAACCTCTCAAATACCGAACATAATTTTTTGCTTTTTATATGAAAACGATGGTGACTGGTTCCTTTTTACCATTAGCAAAACGTGAAGTACGAGGACGCTTGTGAAATAAAAACAGCTGAGCTTTAATGTCAGGGCGGTTGAGTGAACCTAGACGCTCGGAAGCAGTCAATATCGACATCACCGATGATGTCAGGTGAGAATTAGTCACGGGTTCCTCCTACGTGGCTCAGTGCACTCAAAAACACAGGTGAGAGTCACGCAAATACAATACGAGTACATAGACCAATGAAATTGTGAATATCAGCAGAAAAACGATCAATATTAATCTAACTGCAAAACTCTTCCAGGTTCAAGTGAATTGATAGAGCTATACATCCAAAAAGGAGTTGTTTTAGAACTTGATCTATTTCGCCCCCACTTAGACATGACAAAGAACGTGTAGAAAGGATATTCATGAAGAAATTTACCATCCAGTCGAACTTTTTCGCCCTCCCCCCCATAGGTAAATTTGCAAAATATTGGCTAAATATACATGAATAGAGAAAATTATAGATGATAAATTACAGATGCCCGGGCTGGAAAGATTGACTGGGTTCCGAAAGGCACTTTAAGCCTAATTTCATTTTAAAAACCAAATCGATTTCGGATACTGAAATTTGTTATGTTAAAATAATTGTCAGTCGCAATATGCATTCTCGTTCCTACAATTCAAGTGCTGAAATGACGAACGATATCAGGTCATGTTTTTCAGCCAACGATGCACACCCACACGTCGTATAAACTGAACTTTCAGCGGCAACATCAAGGCAACCAACTTCACCGACTCCACGAGCTATCGTTCGAGATATGAAGGACATGTGATACGTCCGTACCAATTATGCCCAGGTCAAGGAAGCACCGAGTTCGAATAGGGTTCTTTCTAGTCGAGGTGGTAGCATCGATTCAGGTTTCCAGTTAAAGAAAAGGGTTTTTCAGGCCACATTTGTATTCGAAATAAAAGGGCCGCGTTGAGTTATTTTAAAAAGTGGGTATTACGGAATGATTTCACTTGTATTATATGGACGTGTATGATCAACACTGGGATGAGTTATACGAATGATACGATTACGTTGGTAAGTTTTCAAACTTACCTACTACTAGGGCATATTCAACCAGTACGGGCTGCAGGCACTCACAAAAATGATAAGCTAGTACGTCAAATTTTTGAATAGCGTTGAATTAATTAAATAAAACAATGAGTAAGAGCTCACTCGTACACATGTACACTTGTTCATAAATGAAAACATTTTTCCAAACTTTCGAAAATCGACTGTCGAATACGATGCAAGCCTCGAGAACGATTCGAAAGTGCCTATTTTTCTGAGGCACGTTACTTATACAGGGCCGTATGCGCTCACTCGAAAGCACATTACAAAATCCATAAATGTACAATGTAGCATGCAGGACCAACCTCTGAAGTCAACTACCTGAATGCAACAAGAGCAAACAGATTTGCATAGACGCGGCTCCACACTGCGCAAACCACCAAGCCCACACACGAAGACTAGAATACAAGAGTGAGCGATGGTCTCGAAGAACGGTGCGAGCAAGAACAATGGCACCAGTAGCACATACTTCAACTTCTGTCAGGGCAAAGCAAACAAGACCGAACTAAGCCCACGATCATGAACACTGATGAGAACGTACTTTTAAAAAGATGTTGTGCACGCGCTGTAAGAAACATATAATATGTAAAATATAGCTATGCTATCACCACCCTAGCACATGTATTGTATGATATACGTAACATACATACTATGCACAACTATGCACGCTCCTGAACACACATTCAGTAATCTACGTTGTTTTATGCAGGAACGATGAGAGTAAATTATGAGCACTGCTCAAATGTCTTTCGTCTCGAATAGAAAAACTACCATACAGCCTGTCTAGCATGCGACATGCATAGCCAGTCTAGCACACGACAAGCACCTATAGTTAGCATAATACAGGACCTACGTACGCAACAGCAAGGACTTAGAAGATTTTAAAATATTGTCTGCACACTTGAAATAATTTTATGCACAAAAACTCTGAGGAAACGTCTAGGTTTAAAAAAAACATCCTTCAATTGTTTGTCACAACTTACAACACGCAGTCACAAAAGCCACAACTCACGACACGCAGTCACAAAAGCCACAACTCACGACACACGCAGTCACAAAAGCCACAACTCACGCCACACGCAGCCACAAAAGCCGCAACTCACGCCACGCACTCGCGCCACAGGCGGCCCCAGTCATGTGAGGGGCCGCAAGAACACAGCTCACACGAAGGTGAGCTTCGTTAGATAAGGGTTTGCATAAAGCGTTCAGGCGAAGGCGAAGTGTACTTAAGCACTTAGTGTCCGAGCATCGTGCAGTACGCGCTCCTCAAGGTCGGCCCAACAATACAATAGAGTAAATAATGCGCAGCTACGGTCCTGCGGGACACACCGCTGCGTAGCCTCGCCGCAGTGCACGGCGAGTCTAACTTTTTATGAGGGACCTTCTATAATTATCGATCATTTTTCCCCACCCGAGCATTTGCACCATTTTTTTATAATTTATTGATGGGGCAGCGAAAAGTTACATTCGGCAACGCGCAAGGCTTCAAATTGCCTTATCTCACATGGGCTCCAACTTCAGCATGAACTTCTCATACTGAAGTCAGCGGGCGTCCGAGCAATAAGGGCGCCCCATATGTTAGTAACTAATTTCTCATTTAGGAGCCGGAGATGCCAATCGGGATATAAATTGTAATTGAAAACTTACGGAGTAATATGGAAGAACAGATGTGAAGAATATCGTTTCCTAAGAGACATGTGTTATGAAACCATCTTACTCTTTCAAAGCGGAATTAGAAATACGACGGGAATTTGGCAATGAAAACTTCAATCTGAAAACTTGACGATTCAGAGAACTTGACGAAGATCAGAAAACTTAACGATGTCTGTGAAACAGCAAAGATCGACAACAGCAGAAAGCCTTGGTTGCTCGATAGGCGGGTAGCCATCGCCCAAGGAACGAGAACAAGATGCCATTTTGATGGCACCACTCAACACAAACCTTCGACAAGCTTCTGCTGATACAAAATTGCGACGAGTCGCTAGCTCTGAGCAATGCTACAGCTTCACATTTGACTGATGGAAACGGGCGCTATAACAGCACGCACCCTCGGCAGTACATGGCTGGGAAGGCAAGTCCTTTCCAGTGTATCGTTCAGTCGCCCAGCCCAAAATACGTCAAGGGTGACCTTCTAAAATGAATTTCACGGTAAGTAAATGGCAACTCTATCTGAAGTTGAATAAAGAACACGAATTTGAAACATGTATCGGGTGACGCTAGGAAAGAATGAACAAGAGATAACATTTCGAACGCTTCATTGAACTTACGTTCAAATATCCTTATGAGCAGAACTTCTGGCTAACGCTAAATCAATTAAATTTAGCATCGACGTTACAGGACTCATGATGCATACAGCTATAATATCCCTAACGATTTCCCTAAACCTATGCTTCACAGAACAACACGTATTTCCGCCTGTACTAATCAAGATTTTATATTTTTATTTCCCCGAATCATTCACTCTCTGACCCTAAAATCAACCAAATAAATCAACTAAATAAGAGCCCAAGAACACGTCCTCTTCTATCCGGCGACATTTGTAACGCAAAGCAAAGTTTTAAAATTGTCTCCTTAGCCAGAGAACTCCATAAATCCGGGTTCATTCATAGGTTTCTGCGGCGAGCACAAAAATAAGTGATGCAGCCTACTACGCTGCATGCACCTGTTCGAGAGACCAAGACCATCTCGAGACTTGCGTTAACCCGACGGCCTTCGCAAGACTGGACTACTTAGAGGAATCTATTAAGTGCGATATGATGAGAACACGCTCCGCCTAATGCAAGACAAGCTTTATAGCTCTTCCTTTTGGTTCGGCGGTCTTCACACTGCACGATGAACAAGTAATGTTGTTAAGCTCTACAAGGTAGGTAGGATGGAATATATACATATATATATATATATATGCAATGCCATCAGTGTCCAACACGGGATACACATATACATACATGAAAGAGGAAGGGAAACTGACTCAATTTTCCTTAATTAAACAAGAACTCAATAATCTTGGACCCAACTAATTATAATGGAACTGATCGCAAACAATCAAAAACATTCCCGTCTAAACTGAATGCATGTACCATGAAACAAAATTGGATTACCCAGGTAACTAAGCAGTACATCTAAAACCTTAGTGGGAAACAGTGAAAAATTGCATAAAAACACTACATTTGTTTCGTAAAAACGTAAATACGAATTTGCGTTTAGCATAACGATCACCCATCCGTAAAGAATAAAATTAAAATCTTATTCAAATGACGGAAATGAAATGAATAATGTCGACTTCATTGTTTGTGGACAAACGCGCAGTTTAATCAAGCATATTCTAGAGAAACCGTTTAAGGCATCATGGCTCTATTCCTTATGCGTTACACGATAGCGATGCTCAACTTAGCCCTTTGCTGCTTAGTTCATTTTGAACGTTAAATAAAAATCATTCTTAGCTAGCCATGGCAGTAAGACGGCATCATTTTAGGAGAATATAACAACAATGATACAACGCGCAGTTAATTGAGTTTTATTTGTTTCGAAGTACGCCAAGGCTCCTGCTCCAATAAATATTTTGAGGCACGCTCAATGAAACGCTTGAAGTGTTCTCTTGTGGATTAATAGAAGAAGGAAGGTCGGTCTAAAACTGTGAGGAAAACAGAAAACCCGCACGGACCCTGCGACTGCCTCGGTAGAATGAAAACATCCACGTCGTTGGAGTCAATTATAGGCGAACACAAAACTGGCACTCGCGCACCACGGCGCTCAAACGCTGACAAGAGTCCTAGATTAGATTAGCATGTTGCTGTCAACCAAGTTCACGAACAAAAACAAGGCACAAGAAAATGCGCCCGCGTTGCACGGCCTCCAGTCGAGTCGAGGGCGCAAATTTGCATAAATTGAAACTCAGCGCGCGTCGGTGCTGGTGCGTCGAGTCTTCAATGTAGGCGATCCAAAGCCCTATTTGGATGGTCTCGAGCAGGGCAGGGCACCCATCTTCGAGTTTCTGGAGCAAGACTTAGGATCTAAATTTTCCCGATACCTAAAATATGAAGAGACGCGCACGCAACAGAACGATCGTAGCATTGATACCGGATCAACATTGTCGTACCATTGCGTAATTTAGACTGTAAAAAACTATGAAGCAAGTTCCTAGTGAGCGACACAACTTCTCGATGCTGACCGACGAGTCCTGTGATCGCTTGATCCAGACGCTCCAGAGCGCCCAGAAACTCAACACAATGAGCCACAACCACACAAGTGCAAACTCAAGTTTTAAAGCCACTCAAACACTGCGACCAAATGTTTGACGTCGAGAGCAAAATGCAGCGCCTGAAGGCAACACTGAGCAACCGTACGACCGCTACGAAATAAAAATTCACTAATTTAGCAATTATAAGAACATTATCACTACAACTCATCAAAAAAGTGTGCTTCACTAACCAATACACAGAAAACTAGGTGACGTAATAATGTGTTGTTACTCTGCATATTGACA